>CAUJBZ010000008.1:0-169639 GCA_963082915.1 Dolichopus griseipennis | reverse complement strand
AAGCCAAAGGCTTACGGGGAGAAATTTTCGGGGACGGGGAGAAATTAAACCGGGAGAAATTTTCGGATTTTTGGCTTTTTGAGTTCCAGCGGGGCCGCGCGGGCGCTAGTGCGCACGTGCGCTCGAAAAAAGGGCGCACGCGCGCATGTACAAGGGGCGGCCGTCGTCCGGGAAAATCAGAACCATTAAAATCAACTACCTTAAATTACACCATTAAAAAAAAAATCTGAAATGAGAGTATCAATATAGAAGCATAAAGAAGAACAAGAATTGTGAAATTACATATATATCAATGTGATTATTACATTTTGATGCGATTATGTTTGATGCAACGATCAAAGCTTTTCTTATATTTTTCTATAGGTGTTATACAGGTACATAATATTATATTAACGAAATATAAGAAATATTGATTAATAACTATATCTTCATGTGTCAAGTTCAACACTGAAAGTTTTAAATTTGAATTACTTTGTTTTCATTTAAAAGAATTTTTAATTTCATGCTATATTTATTTCACCTTTATCTCTACAAATTTATTCTAAACAAAACCTACTGTTACATTTTTATTTTAGACTGCAGAAAAGAAACCTATAATTTTTTATTTTTCTATTAAAAAGTAGAATTAGCCAAAAAATAAGAAAGATGCTTGTATCTTACACTTTAAAACTTAATCTTACTTTTTATCTTTTACATCATATGTAACTAATTTATTCATGCTATATTATTACATGAAAATATGTATTTTTGGTCCCTCTTCATTCCACTAAATGGTTACATAAAATTTTTATACAGGTAAAATAACTAAAGCATAAACGAAAAACTTTAAAGAGTTCAAAACCTGACTTAAAAAATATAATTCTTAATAAATACTCGTAAACACGTAAATTAATATTATTTCTGTAAATTTTTTATGAAAATAGTATCAGCATAAAAGAATTGCAATGGTTTATTTTTTGTAAAGTTTAGATTTTCAAAATAAATTTTCAGCAAACTGATCAAAATCTTCTTAGCATAAAAATAAAACAGCTATTTACCCTCAAATATCTCTGCAATTTTTTTTATTTTTATAGTCAAAACCAATTTTTATAATCTTTTTTGATTTTATTCTTCAAATACAAAGATGACCGGGGAAATTTTTTATTTTTATATACAGATGTACATATATATTATATACAAATATATATATTTATATATGTTTTTTCAAAGCTCTAGAAAATATCTTTATAAAATTATTGAAAATTCTACTCCATTCTACTACTATTTTTAAATCTACTCCCATCATTAAGGTGCCTTTGGGGTACTAAAATGAAAAATTGTTCTGTTAGATGGGTTTATTTCCACAAATTTTGAGAGAATATAAGACTTAAATTTTTCTTAAATTATAGTATAAAATTATAAATGAATAAAGTTTTTTGAAAGCTGTATTTTAATTTATTGATATTTCAAAAAATATTAGATTTTCTTAAAGGGGGAGTGGTTTTGAAATAATTAGTTGCCTGTATTAAGAATGAATATAATGCGCTTGCGTAAGAACAGGCATTAATTTGTTAAACCTTTTATACATATTTTTTCTGTTTTATATTATGATTATTTCAGTATTTTTTAAGTGCTTAAACTATTGCGCTTAAAGTATATTGTATGAAAAATTTTATAAGAGGCTCACAAATACGATTGTATTTACGTTTCTAATTAATATGTGTTTCACATTTTAGGTAACAATCACTTATGCATCAATATCTATTTAATTTTTATTACATTTCCTGCATTTTGTATTACATCTACCGTGATAAAAGTTTAGAGCAAAAACAAAAATATAAACAAAAATAATCAAAAAATTTGAGATTGAAAAAGCCACATGATTCATTATAATCAATAGTTTTTTTCTTTTAACAAATATAAAACTTATGTTTTGTCGGCGGCAAATTGAAAGCGCAATAATATTATTTATGTAGAATGAATATATTAGATATGTAGAAAAATGTAGAGTAGATTTAGTACATTTATTTATTTATTTTTTTTTTACTAATATAATTATATTTTCTTATCACAAAAACTTTATTAGCATAAATCAAAAACTTATAATAGCACTATATTGAGTTAATATAACTATGTATGTATATCTATACAATTGTAACACATCAATAAATTTTCTTTTCATAATTCATAAATGTTCCTTATTAGTAAAACTAGGATTTATATATAATTTGTGGTAAAACTTTAATTCATTTTTAAGCTACAAATAATGTTTTTAATGTAGTAAATCTACCCTACATGGCCTACATGTGAAATGTAATAAATCTAGTTTACATTAAATCGTTCAAGAAAAAGCTGTAAAAAAAAAATCTGCATAGGTTTAATTTATTTTTTAAATTTTTTTCTTTTTGTTGTTATTTAGTTTATATGGGCGTTTTTCTTTAGCATTTTTTTCTCCCTTATGATAAAGTGAATGTATGGATATGTAATCCTTCTAGAAAAAGCTTTTTTCATGGTAGTATTTCATGGTAGTATAATTTATAATGAAAAAAGCTTTGCAGTTTAGTACATTAGCATGTACCGCAAAGTTTAGCTACAACGGCCACACTGGAAAATATCTGAATTTTGCCCCTTTAAAATACATGGGATTTTTGTGCTCGGAGTGACTTAGCCTATATTCGTGTATTACATGTAAACGATCTTTCAGAGGAGAAAACTGCTTTAGAAAACATTCTAAAAATATATGCTCAGAAGTTCATAAATGTCTGAAATGCTTCAAATAATATTCAGTTAAGCGTGGCTTACACAAATGTTATACTGTGTTTTGCAAACAGTGTAAAAAATTTGTAGAAAGAAATCATTATTGTTACATTAGTATTGATACAAGAAAACCAGTTCTCGACGATTTTCTTTTTATATTTTATGATTTAAAAACAATGCAAGAAACAACAATATACCAAAAGCAAAAACAAGATGTTTAATTACACGAACCAAATCTGTGTGTTCTCTCTACAAGATGCAATCGTTGCATAAATGAATCTAAGTTGTATTTTTGTTAAAAATGTGGTTATAGGACAAAGGTTTTAAAAACAAATGTAATTTCAGGTTTTGTTGATTATATTTTTGGATTAGCAAAAAACTTTAAGAAAGTTACGGTTTTGGCTCATAATGGACAAAGTTTTGATCATCAATTTATTTTAAATAAACTATTGATTAAAAGTAATTTACAACCCAAATTAATCATGAGAGGAACAAAAATTATTCAAATGGAAATAAATAACAAAAAGTTTTTAGATTCGTTAAATTATTTGCCAATGGCACTGGCTAAACTTCCGAAAGCTTTTGAATTATCTGTTAATATAAAAAAAAAGATAATTTTCCACATTTATTCAATACTAGACAAAATACTAATTACATTGGACCATTGCCATTAAACACTATTATGGTATCGATCCAATGACAGAAAATGATTGTAGAGAATTTATCGCTTGGTATGAAGAAAATGAACATACTGAATTTAATATGCAAACCGAGCTGGAAGATTACTGTAAAAATGATGTATATATTTTAGCGGAAGCTTGTATAAAATTTAAGAATCTTATGTTAGAAGAAAGTAATGTGAGTCCTTTTATCGAAGGCATGCAATTTAGTTTTCCGTAGAAATTTTTTAAAACCAGAGATAATTGGCTTAATACCAAAAAATGGCTATAGACTTACAGATATACAATCAAAAATAACTCTTCAATGGTTAATTTGGGAAGAAAGATCAGAGATGCATCAATATTCGGCACGCTGGTAAACAATGAGAAGCAATTGTAAATGGATTAAAAGTAGATGGGTTGTGTTTGGAAACAAAACAAATTTTTGAATTTCATGGATGCTACTATCATGGTCACCCAAAATGTTTTCGTTATAGGCGTAACGAGCCGATAAGTAAAACTGAATTTGATACAATGGATGCTAGATTTGAATCTACTGTAGCAAAATCAGAGCGACTAAAATCATTTGGATATGAGGTAATTGAAATGTGGGAATGTGATTATAATTTTTTTATTTTATAATTTAAGAGGTTTTTACAGGAATTTTTTTTACTTTACAGATTTTTTTTTTTTTTTATTGTCTCTAGAACATTTCTATTATTTTGACGAAAAACTCTATAATCAATTTTTTGGTTTCTCTTTTCCACACAGGTGATACGACTATTTGACCTGTGTCTTGTCATTATTGACAACTTTTCATTTCCGCAATACTCTATATTATATTTATTTTCTTCTAATTTCCCTAACGGATATATAAAAAATTTTAGTACATCAAATTCGAAGGACAGCAGAAGATTTGGAAGATCAAACGTAAAGTTCAGCTTAAATTTATGTTGTCCCTGTCTCACGTATACGATCCTATATGTCGCCTCCTCCGTTGAATAAAAAGATATTGCCATTTTGAAATTGATGTCACAATTTTTTAGCCTCTCTATAAATTTTTTGAATAATACGATATCATTATTTTGTTCGTCAACAAAAAAATCGATTTCGTAATATTCGGTGGTTACCTCTGCAAACTATGCAGCAAAGCCACCTAGAAAAAATAAAAAAAATGTATTTATAATTACACGAATAAAAATGAAAGAAAATTTTGGTTTTTTTTTTTTTTTTTTTTATTTACCAGCGATTAAGAAGGGAATACTCCACAAAAACATTTTAAGGAACCCAAAAATATGCTCTGACAAGCATATTTCTGTGTAATGTTGAATTCTACCATAATCTTTCATTTTGATATTATAGTCTTATAATGTACAAATTTACTTTGTTAAAAAACACAATATACTCATACTTTATATACAAAATTAATATTTGTTCCATCTCTATAAATTTTCTAGAAAAAGGTCTATTTAATATTTTTTATTAATTTGCATTATACAAAGTAATATAACCCAGAATTAAATTTAACAATTTGAGGAAGTGAAAGAGTTTTTAAAATCTTATTCCTCTGTGTTATTGAATGAACATAAGCAGCGTATTTATTATATTTATAAATACATTAAAAAATATTCAGCGACAGAAAAATTTACTTCAATATACGGAACTCATTTTAGTCTTTGTCCTTGGGATTACGATAACTCAACATCTGGACCGGATACATGTATCTGTTCTTTTATAGAAAATTATAAAATTGAGTTGAAAAATCTTATTAATTGGTACAATCATAATGTCAAGGGAACAAATTGTATCTGAAATACATAGAGGCGCCAGACGAAACTTTCGTCGAAGAAAATTCATTCAGAAAGGTTTAAATGATACATGGCAAATCGACTTAGTAGAAATGATTCCATATGCAAAGTTTAACAATGGAAATAAATATTTATTGACTGTAATAGACACCTTTTCGAAATATGCTTATGCTGAGCCAATTAAAACTAAAAATGCTAATAATGTTTTACTTGGTTTGAAAAATGTTTTTAAACGTGCTGGAACACTTCCAAAAAATATTCAATATTTTTCATATTTTTTAATAAGGAATTTAGAAAACTTATGGAAAGAAAAAATTAATCATTATCATACATATTCTGAAATGAAAGCATCCATAGTAGAACGTTTTAACCGTACTTTAAAAAATTCAATGTGGAGGCAGTTCAGTTTTCAGGGTAATTATAAATGGATATCTAATTTATCCTCGCTTATTGAAAAATACAATTCAACATATCACCGTACAATTAAACTTCAGCCAAAAAAAGTTACAAAAGCAAACGAGAAATATATACTGAAAACATTTACATGCAACCGAAGTTTTATCAGAAGGCAAAATATGAAGTTGGAGATTATGTACGCATAAGTAAATATAAGGGAACCTTTGCAAAAGGTTACCAACCAAACTGGTCAACAGAAATATTTACAATTGAAGAAGTAAAACGTACAGACCCAATTACTTACAATTTATTTGATTATAAAAAAACTCCGATTTCAGGTTCTTTTTATGATTCTGAACTTACTCGAGTCAAAAATCCTGACACTTTTCTTGTTGAAAAAATATTGAAAAGAAAAGGAAATCAGGTTTTTGTTAAGTGGTTAGGTTTTGATAAAAATCACAATTCTTGGATAAATAAAAATGATAATATATGAAACTAAATTTATTTGTTTTTATTTTTACAAGTTTTTATTTTTTTTTTTTTTTTTTTGCATCATACAAAGTAATTTACAATAGCATAAAAATTGTAATTTACATAGTTGTTTAAAAAAGTTGGTTTGAAATTCCATCTAACGCATATATTAATACTAAAAAATAAAACTCGTGACTGGCTACACCTAAATAGAATAAGTCTATTTTAAACTACTTTCATTTTCTACCGCATATTATACAAAGTAATTTACACGAACAAATTTTTTCAAAATATATTTCAGTTAAACATAAATCAATTTTATTCATTACTATTGTACCTCCCACAAATAATAAAAATGATATTATATGAAACTTAACTTATTTGTTTTATTTTTACAAAATATTTATTAATTTTTTGCAGAGTATAACACACCTAATAACACACCTCCAATTATTTTTCATTTAAAATTACTTTAAACTAAAATACAAATAACAAGTTGAATATCTGCATTTTATTTGTTACAATAACTGGTTGATCGTGAAAACTAAATAAAACTTTTATTATTTACAACAATCTATGTTACTATACAATCACAACAAGATCATTGCACTTACTTGTTGTACATTATCTAGTTGACTTTGTCTTTTATTTACAAAAGTGGTTTGCGGAAAATTAATTATGCCGGTATCACGGTACTAATAACACACCTCCAATTATTATACCCGTATAACTATATAGTCAAAGGGTATAATAAATTTGCCATTACGTTTGTAACGCAGAGAAGGAGGGGAGGTAGATATAGACTCAAGTGTAAGGATCGGATCAGAATCAAAAAATAAATCGATTTAGCGATGTATGTCCGTCCGTCCGTCATCACGATAACTCAAAAAATAAATGAGCTAGGATTATGAAATTTTCACAAATTCGTTTTTATGCAAAAACCGGAATCGCTATCTAAATCCAGCCATTTTGGTTCATGGGTTCGGGTAGCTGCCATACAACTTCTTTTTATATTATGAGTATTTCTCTGTACCTATTGCAGCTGCGTGTCTGAAATTTTGCCAAAAGTAGTTTAGTTTTATGGCCAAAGTTTCTGCAAAATTTGGTTGGTCTACTACAGAGGGTTCGAGTAGCTGCCATACAACACCTTCTTTTTTATGAGCTTTACACTACACCTGATGAAGCTGGGTGTCTGAAATTTTGCAAAAAATAGTTTAGTGTAATGGCCAAAGTTACTGCAAAGTTTGGTTGGTCTACTGCAGAGGGTTCGAGTAGCTGCCATACAATTCCTTCTTTTATATGAGGATTTCACTACAGCAAATGAAGGTGGGTGTCTGAAATTTTGCCAAATATAGTTTAGTGTAATGGCCAAAGTTACTGCAAAATTTGGTTGGACTACTCCAAAAGGGTTCGAGTAGCTGCCATACAACTCCTTCTTTTATGGAAGCATTACTCTACACCTAATAAAGCTGAATATTTTAAATTTTGCCAAAAGTAAATAACCGCATGATATAATCTATATGTTACGGTCATGCGGGTATCCCAGAGTTGACACAGTCTACTCTACCACACTCTTCCTCTTTTTTCATTTACATAGTTTTGATTTTTTTTTCATTCCTTACAGAAAACGATGACTTTTTTCTTCTACTTATTACATACATATAATATATATACATGCTGGGCAGAAAACATGTTTTACATTATAATGAATTTGCTAATTAATCAAAGTAGGTCAATATGCCAAACTATTGCTATCTCTTTCTGGCTCAGAATTCCCATGCCCAAGTGGCATGTATACTACTAATGAGAATAAAAATGAATAATTGTGTATGATTTGGTAAAACAAAGAACAAAATAGTCGAATTGCGGGGATTTATTTCTTAAAATTATATAATTAAATTGTTTAAATTTGTCTTGGCTTAATTTAGTTCCTAAAATTTTGGTAGATGTCACTTATAATTTAAAATTAAATTAAGTAGGCACTTTTAATAAAAGAATTGGTTATAAATTGTAGAGCTTGAACCTTTTTAGACAATAAAAGGAGGTATTAATTGGCAGTTTTACATGACTGTACTACAATACATTAAAAGAACAAAATACATATTTTTTAATATAATAACATATTTCTTTAATAAAACAAATTCTTATTTTCCATTTATATATATGTATTTGTTTTTAATAAATTCTTTTGAATTACAGACCCCACCCCAACACTAAGCCCCAACAACACAAATAAAAAAAATAAGAAAATAAGAAACTATGTAATATTTAATTTAAATTCTTATTAAACAAATAAGAAATTATTTCTAAAGAGAAAAAAAGAAGTAGGGAAGGAAGCCGTCCCCCACTCATTAAAAAAATAGGAAATTAAACAACCAACAAAAAAAGGAAAAAAAAAAAAATTTTTTTCAAAGCCGATGCAAGTACTGACATGGTTAAAAACTAAAAACAAATTTTTTTTAAGACAAAAGTGGATCGTATGTTAAATTTGCTACGAAAAATGTACGCAATGTTAAACAACCAACAAAAAAAACAAAAAAAAAAAAAATTTTTTTTCAAAGCCGATGCAAGTACCAACATGGTTAAAAAAAAAAATTTTTTAAGACAAAAGCTCATCGTATGTTAACAGTGCTACGAAAAATGTACGCAATGTTAAACAACCAACAAAAAAAGCAAAAAAAAAAAAATTTTTTTTCAAAGCCGATGCAAGTACCTACTGACATGGTTAAAAACTAAAAACAAATTTTTTTTTTAAGACAAAAGTGGATCGTATGTTAAATGTGCTACGAAAAATGTACGCAATGTTAAACAACCAACAAAAAAAAAAAAAAAAAAAAAAATTTTTTTCAAAGCCGATGCAAGTACCAGCATGGCTAAAAAAAAAAATTTTTTAAGACAAAAGCGCATCGTATGTTAACAGTGCTACGAAAAATGTACACAATGTTAAACAACCAACAAAAAAAACAAAAAAAAAAAAAATGTTTTTTCAAAGCCGATGCAAGTACTGACATGGTTAAAAACTAAAAACAAATTTTTTTTTTGAGACAAAAGCGCATCGTATGTTAAATGTGCTACGAAACATGTACGCAATGTTAAACAACCAACAAAAAAAACAAAGAAAAAAAATTTTTTTTCAAAGCCAATGCAAGTACTGACATGGTTAAAAACTAAAAACAAAATTTTTTTTTGAGACAAAAGCGCATCGTATGTTAAATGTGCTACGAAACATGTACGCAATGTTAAACAACCAACAAAAAAAACAAAAAAAAAAAATGTTTTTTCAAAGCCGATGCAAGTACCAGCATGGTTAAAAAAAAAAATTTTTTTAAGACAAAAGCGCATCGTATGTTAACAGTGCTACGAAAAATGTACGCAATGTTAAACATCCAACAAAAAAAAGAAAAAAAAAAAAATTTTTTTTCAAAGCCGATGCAAGTACTGACATGGTTAAAAACTAAAAACTAATTTTTTTTTTGAGACAAAAGCGCATCGTATGTTAAATGTGCGACGAAACATGTACGCAATGTTAAACAACCAACAAAAAAAACAAAAAAAAAAAATGTTTTTTCAAAGCCGATGCAAGTACCAGCATGGTTAAAAAAAAAAATTTTTTTTAAGACAAAAGCGCATCGTAAGTTAAATGTGCTACGAAAAATGTACGCAATGTTAAACAACCAACAAAAAAAACAAAAAAAAAAATTTTTTTTCAAAGCCGATGCAAGTACTAAATTGTTAAAAAAAAAATTTTTTTTTAAGACAGAAGCCCATCGTATGTTAAATGTGCTACGAAAAATGTACGCAATGTTAAACAACCAACATAAAAAACAAAAAAAAAAAATTTTTTTTTCAAAGCCGATGCAAGTACTACATGGTTAAAAACTAAAAACAAATTTTTTTTAAGACAAAAGTGGATCGTATGTTAAATTTGCTACGAAAAATGGGTGCCGTGATATAACGCCATATGTTATAAAGCCTTAATGGCTTTATGACTCTTTTGTGTGTCTCATAAAACCATAATCGCGAAATTTTTTAATATGGCTTTAAATCACACTCGAATAAGTCATAAAGCCATAATGGCTTTATGACTCATTTCAAAGAATTTTTTTTTAGGAAAAAACAACAGAAATATTATTATTTCGAAATTTATAATTTGGTGACAAATATACCTTCTATGCGTAGCCAGTGTCATTGATTTTGTAACCGATTATAAGATCTTTCCTAATTCAGAATCTCTCATTACATATATACATATATAAATATTCTGGAAAAAGCGAATACATTGGTTTTGAATCCAACTCTAAAATCCCACCCATAACGTATATATAATATGTGTAAATATTCTGTAGAAGGCGTAGAACTCTGATATCGTCGAAGTCTGCCCAGCTATCCGCGAACGCGGCTAGTCTGCGTACTGCGCGGCCGCGAACCAGAGCGCGCGGCGGCCAATACGTGCCTACTTTATACTCTAATATTCACCTTGTACATATTCAGCGTGAGCTATTTGTATTATGAGTAATTGCTTAAAAGTATTAGAACAGGGTGCAACTGCAAATGTACCATCTATTAGATAGTTCCGTAGTTGATCTATTATCTATAACACTAGATATTGTAGGTGACATAAAAATGGTGTACGCATAATATTCCTCTATAATAGTGTGCTTTTAAAATTTTTCTTTTTCGTCATATCTGCTCATACCAAATGTTTTTATAATTTCCTCTTTTTCGAAAATTTCCTTTACTTTTGTAAAATTTGTTGGTCTTTTTGGGAAAATGTTGCTTTTAATTTTATTAAGATGTCCTTGCATTTCCTCAAAATTTACTGAAGGACAAATACCTCTAAATTGCTTATATGTTTCTTAAAAAATGTCACGAACATTACTTCTTTTCAACAAATAATATAATAATGATGGCTGTAAAATTTTGTAATATACAACAATTTTAACTCAATCATTCAATTTTAATTATATGGTGTTATGACTCAACATTTTTAAAACACAATATGGCTTTATGACTCACTCGAGTGTGTTTTAAAGTCATATTAAAGAATTTCGCGATTATGGCTTTATGACTCAATCGATTGAGTCATAATGCCATTATGGCTTTATCGCATATGGCGTTATATCACGGCACCCGAAAATTGTACGCAATGTTAAACAACCAACAAAAAAAACAAAAAAAAAAAAAATTTTTTTTCAAAGCCGATGCAAGTACCAACATGGTTAAAAAAAAAAATTTTTTAAGACAAAAGCGCATCGTATGTAAACAGTGCTACGAAAAATGTACGCAATGTTAAACAACCAACAAAAACAACAAAAAAAAAAAATTTTTTTTCAAAGCCGATGCAAGTACTAAATTGTTAAAAAAAAAATTTTTTTTTAAGACAGAAGCCCATCGTATGTTAAATGTGCTACGAAAAATGTACGCAATGTTAAACAACCAACATAAAAAACAAAAAAAAAAATTTTTTTTTCAAAGCCGATGCAAGTACTAACATGGTTAAAAACTAAAAACAAATTTTTTTTAAGACAAAAGTGGATCGTATGTTAAATTTGCTACGAAAATTGTACGCAATCGCTCCGACCAATCGTAGAAACGTAGAATGCGACGAACGACGAAATGCGTAGAATACCTATGAAAATATAAAAATTTATTATAATTTAATAAAGAAAAAACAACAACAAAAAACTACTACTAATACTAATATTACTACTAAACTACATAAGCATAAGCATAAGCATACTAACTACCCAATTGTAATTAATAAATAAAAGTATGATTTATATAACATTTTATACGAAAATCGACTGTGAGTTTTAACCGTGATATAAAATAATTGAAAATGTAGTAAAATGTATGCTTGTATTTGGTATAATTGTGTACAGTGTATATTATTACACAAAAAAACAACAACACACCCTAAAAGCAAATGGCGGCTTACATCATGATCATTTTCTGATGTAAAAAATTATATAAAAGTCAGGGCTGCCACTCTCTTATAATAAAATGTGTAAGCCAAAGCTGTCACTTTGTGAGTAATATGAAGTAAGTATGAGCAAATTTTTGAATAAAAATGAGCAAATTTGATAAAAAAAAAGATAAAAATTTGAATAAAACTGTAAAAAATGAGAATAAAAATGAATAATAGGGTATGATTTGGTAAAAAAGGGGAAAATTTGAGTAAAAATGTAAAAAATGAGAATAAAAATGATTAATTGTGTATGATTTGGTAAAACAAAGAACAAAATAGTCGAATTGCGGGGAATTATTTCTTAAAATTATATAATTAAATTGTTTAAATTTGTCTTGGCTTAATTTAGTTCCTAAAATTTTGGTAGATGTCACTTATAATTTAAAATTAAATTAAGTAGGCACTTTTAATAAAAGAATTGGTTATAAATTGTAGAGCTTGAACCTTTTTAGACAATAAAAGGAGGTATTAATTGGCAGTTTTACATGACTGTACTACAATACATTAAAAGAACAAAATACATATTTTTTAATATAATAACATATTTCTTTAATAAAACAAATTCTTATTTTCCATTTATATATATGTATTTGATTTTAATAAATTCTTTTGAATTACAGACCCCACCCCAACACTAAGCCCCAACAACACAAATAAAAAAAATAAGAAAATAAGAAACTATGTAATATTTAATTTAAATTCTTATTAAACAAATAAGAAATTATTTCTAAAGAGAAAAAATCAAGTAGGGAAGGAAGCCCTCCCCCACTCATTAAAAAAATAGGAAACTACTTCTTTTTTTATTGATAATTAGGAACGTGGCATTTAATAATAAAAACAAAAAGAAAAAATCAAAAAATTCCAATTAAAAATTAAAAATTGAATTGGGCCCTCCCCCACCCCTATCCCTCTGACCAATCGTAGAAACGTAGAATGCGACGAACAACGAAATGCGTAGAATACCAGTAAAAATTTAAAAATTTATTATAATTTAATAAAGAAAAAAAAAAAAAATTTATTTTCTAAAGCCGATACAAGTACTGACATGGTTAAAAACTAAAAACAAATTTTTTTTTTAAGACAAAAGCGCATACGATGCGTAAAAAAAATGTACGCAATGTTAAACAACCAACAAAAAAAGCAAAAAAAAAAAAATTTTTTTTCAAAGCCGATGCAAGTACTGACATGGTTAAAAAAAAAAAAATTTTTAAGACAAAAGCGCATCGTATGTAAACAGTGCTACGAAAAATGTACGCAATGTTAAACAACCAACAAAAAAAAACAAAAAAAAGAAAGATTTTTTTTCAAAGCCGATGCAAGTACTGACATGGTTAAAAACTAAAAACAAATTTTTTTTTTGAGACAAAAGCGCATCGTATGTTAAATGTGCTACGAAAAATGTACGCAATGTTAAACAACCAACAAAAGAAACAAAAAAAAAAAAATTTTTTTTCAAAGCCGATGCAAGTACCAGCATGGTTAAAAAAAAAAAAATTTTTAAGACAAAAGCGCATCGTATGTAAACAGTGCTACGAAAAATGTACGCAATGTTAAACAACCAACAAAAAAAAACAAAAAAAAGAAAGATTTTTTTTCAAAGCCGATGCAAGTACTGACATGGTTAAAAACTAAAAACAAATTTTTTTTTTGAGACAAAAGCGCATCGTATGTTAAATGTGCTACGAAAAATGTACGCAATGTTAAACAACCAACAAAAGAAACAAAAAAAAAAAAATTTTTTTTCAAAGCCGATGCAAGTACCAGCATGGTTAAAAACAAAAAAAATTTTTAAGACAAAAGCGCATCGTATGTAAACAGTGCTACGAAAAATGTACGCAATGTTAAACAACCAACAAAAAAAAACAAAAAAAAAAAAGATTTTTTTTCAAAGCCGATGCAAGTACTGACATGGTTAAAAACTAAAAACAAATTTTTTTTTTGAGACAAAAGCGCATCGTATGTTAAATGTGCTACGAAACATGTACGCAATGTTAAACAACCAACAAAAAAAACAAAAAAAAAAATTGTTTTTTCAAAGCCGATGCAAGTACCAGCATGGTTAAAAAAAAAATTTTTTTTAAGACAAAAGCGCATCGTATGTTAACAGTGCTACGAAAAATGAACGCAATGTTAAACAACCAACAAAAAAAACAAAAAAAAAAAAATTTTTTTTCAAAGACGATGCAAGTACTGACATGGTTAAAAACTAAAAACTAATTTTTTTTTTGAGACAAAAGCGCATCGTATGTTAAATGTGCTACGAAACATGTATGCAATGTTAAACAACCAACAAAAAAAACAAAAAAAAAAATGTTTTTTCAAAGCCGAAGCAAGTACCAGCATGGTTAAAAAAAAAAATTTTTTTAAGACAAAAGCGCATCGTAAGTTAAATGTGCTACGAAAAATGTACGCAATGTTAAACAACCAACAAAAAAAACAAAAAAAAAAAAATTTTTTTTCAAAGCCGATGCAAGTACTAAATTGTTAAAAAAAAAATTTTTTTTTAAGACAGAAGCCCATCGTATGTTAAATGTGCTACGAAAAATGTACGCAATGTTAAACAACCAACAAAAAAAACAAAAAAAAAAAAACTTTTTTTCAAAGCCGATGCAAGTACTGACATGGTTAAAAACTAAAAACAAATTTTTTTTTTGAGACAAAAGCGCATCGTATGTTAACAGTGCTACGAAAAATGTACGCAATGTTAAACAACCAACAAAAAAAGCAAAAAAAAAAAAAATTTTTTTTCAAAGCCGATGCAAGTACTGACATGGTTAAAAACTAAAAACAAATTTTTTTTTTAAGACAAAAGTGGATCGTATGTTAAATGTGCTACGAAAAATGTACGCAATGTTAAACAACCAACAAAAAAAGCAAAAAAAAAAAAAAATTTTTTTTCAAAGCCGATGCAAGTACTGACATGGTTAAAAACTAAAAACAAATTTTTTTTTTAAGACAAAAGTGGATCGTATGTTAAATGTGCTACGAAAAATGTACGCAATGTTAAACAACCAACAAAAAAAACAAAAAAAAAAAAAATTTTTTTTCAAAGCCGATGCAAGTACCAGCATGGTTAAAAAAAAAAATTTTTTAAGACAAAAGCGCATCGTATGTTAACAGTGCTACGAAAAATGTACGCAATGTTAAACAACCAACAAAAAAAACAAAAAAAAAAAAATGTTTTTTCAAAGCCGATGCAAGTACTGACATGGTTAAAAACTAAAAACAAATTTTTTTTTTAAGACAAAAGTGGATCGTATGTTAAATGTGCTACGAAAAATGTACGCAATGTTAAACAACCAACAAAAAAAACAAAAAAAAAAAAAATTTTTTTTCAAAGCCGATGCAAGTACCAGCATGGTTAAAAAAAAAAATTTTTTAAGACAAAAGCGCATCGTATGTTAACAGTGCTACGAAAAATGTACGCAATGTTAAACAACCAACAAAAAAAGCAAAAAAAAAAAAAATTTTTTTTCAAAGCCGATGCAAGTACTGACATGGTTAAAAACTAAAAACAAATTTTTTTTTTAAGACAAAAGTGGATCGTATGTTAAATGTGCTACGAAAAATGTACGCAATGTTAAACAACCAACAAAAAAAACAAAAAAAAAAAAAATTTTTTTTCAAAGCCGATGCAAGTACCAGCATGGTTAAAAAAAAAAATTTTTTAAGACAAAAGCGCATCGTATGTTAACAGTGCTACGAAAAATGTACGCAATGTTAAACAACCAACAAAAAAAACAAAAAAAAAAAAATGTTTTTTCAAAGCCGATGCAAGTACTGACATGGTTAAAAACTAAAAACAAATTTTTTTTTTGAGACAAAAGCGCATCGTATGTTAAATGTGCTACGAAAAATGTACGCAATGTTAAACAACCAACAAAAAAAAACAAAAAAAAAAAAATTTTTTTTCAAAGCCGATGCAAGTACCAGCATGGTTAAAAACTAAAAACAAATTTTTTAAGACAAAAGCGCATCGTATGTAAACAGTGCTACGAAAAATGTACGCAATGTTAAACAACCAACAAAAAAAACAAAAAAAGAAAATTTTTTTTCAAAGCCGATGCAAGTACTGACATGGTTAAAAACTAAAAACAAATTTTTTTTTTGAGACAAAAGCGCATCGTATGTTAAATGTGCTACGAAACATGTACGCAATGTTAAACAACCAACAAAAAAAACAAAAAAAAAAAATGTTTTTTCAAAGCCGATGCAAGTACCAGCATGGTTAAAAAAAAAATTTTTTTAAGACAAAAGCGCATCGTATGTTAACAGTGCTACGAAAAATGTACGCAATGTTAAACAACCAACAAAAAAAGCAAAAAAAAAAAAATTTTTTTTCAAAGCCGATGCTACTGACATTGTTAAAAACTAAAAACAAATTTTTTTTTAAGACAAAAGTGGATCGTATGTTAAATGTGCTACGCAAAATGTACGCAATGTTAAACAACCAACAAAAAAAACAAAAAAAAAAAAAATTTTTTTTCAAAGCCGATGCAAGTACCAGCATGGTTAAAAAAAAAAAATTTTTTAAGACAAAAGCGCATCGTATGTAAACAGTGCTACGAAAAATGTACGCAATGTTAAACAACCAACAAAAGAAACAAAAAAAAAAAAATTTCTTTTCAAAGCCGATGCAAGTACCAGCATGGTTAAAAAAAAAAATTTTTTAAGACAAAAGCTCATCGTATGTTAACAGTGCTACGAAAAATGTACGCAATGTTAAACAACCAACATAAAAAACAAAAAAAAAATAGTTTTTTCAAAGCCGATGCAACTACCAGCATGGTTAAAAAAAAAAATTTTTTTTAAGACAAAAGCGCATCGTAAGTTAAATGTGCTACGAAAAATGTACGCAATGTTAAACAACCAACAAAAAAAACAAAAAAAAAAAAATTTTTTTTCAAAGCCGATGCAAGTACTAAATTGTTAAAAAAAAAAATTTTTTTTAAGACAGAAGCCCATCGTATGTTAAATGTGCTACGAAAAATGTACGCAATGTTAAACAACCAACAAAAAAAACAAAAAAAAAAAAACTTTTTTTCAAAGCCGATGCAAGTACTGACATGGTTAAAAACTAAAAACAAATTTTTTTTAAGACAAAAGTGTATCGTATGTTAAATTTGCTACGAAAATTGTACGCAATCGCTCCGACCAATCGTAGAAACGTAGAATGCGCCGAACGACGAAATGCGTAGAATACCTATGAAAATATAAAAATTTATTATAATTTAATAAAGAAAAAAAAACAACAAAAAGCTACTACTAATACTAATATTACTACTAAACTACATAAGCATAAGCATAAGCATACTACCTACCCAATTGTAATTAATAAATAAAAGTATGATTTATATAACATTTTATACGAAAATCGACTGTGAGTTTTAACCGTGATATAAAATAATTGAAAATGTAGTAAAATGTATGCTTGTATTTGGTATAATTGTGTACAGTGTATATTATTACACAAAAAAACAACAACACACCCTAAAAGCAAATGGCGGCTTACATCATGATCATTTTCTGATGTAAAAAATTATATAAAAGTCAGGGCTGCCACTCTCTTATAATAAAATGTGTAAGCCAAAGCTGTCACTTTGTGAGTAATAGTATGAGCAAATTTTTGAATAAAAATGAGCAAATTTGATAAAAAAAAAGATAAAAATTTGAATAAAACTGTAAAAAATGAGAATAAAAATGAATAATAGGGTATGATTTGGTAAAAAAAGAGAAAAATTTGAGTAAAAATGTAAAAAATAAGAATAAAAATGAATAATTGCGTATGATTTGGTAAAAAAGGGGAAAATTTGAGTAAAAATGTAAAAAATGAGAATAAAAATGAATAATTGTGTATGATTTGGTAAAACAAAGAACAAAATAGTCGAATTGCGGGGATTTATTTCATAAAATTATATAATTAAATTGTTTAAATTTGTCTTGGCTTAATTTAGTTCCTCAAATTTTGGTAGATGTCACTTATAATTTAAAATTAAATTAAGTAGGCACTTTTAATAAAAGAATTGGTTATAAATTGTAGAGCTTGAACCTTTTTAAACAATAAAAGGAGGTATTAATTGGCAGTTTTACATGACTGTACTACAATACATTAAAAGAGCAAAATACATATTTTTTAATATAATAACATATTTCTTTAATAAAACAAATTCTTATTTTCCATTTATATATATGTATTTGTTTTTAATAAATTCTTTTGAATTACAGACCCCACCCCAACACTAAGCCCCAACAACACAAATAAAAAAAATAAGAAAATAAGAAACTATGTAATATTTAATTTAAATTCTTATTAAACAAATAAGAAATTATTTCTAAAGAGAAAAAATCAAGTAGGGAAGGAAGTCCTCCCCCACTCATTAAAAAAATAGGAAACTACTTCTTTTTTTATTGATAATTAGGAACGTGGCATTTAATAATAAAAACAAAAAGAAAAAATCAAAAAATTCCAATTAAAAATTAAAAATTGAATTGGGCCCTCCCCCACCCCTATCCCTCCGACCAATCGTAGAAACGTAGAATGCGACGAACAACGAAATGCGTAGAATACCAGTAAAAATTTAAAAATTTATTATAATTTAATAAAGAAAAAAAAAAAAAATTTATTTTCTAAAGCCGATACAAGTACTGACATGGTTAAAAACTAAAAACAAATTTTTTTTTTAAGACAAAAGTGGATCGTATGTTAAATGTGCTACGAAAAATGTACGCAATGTTAAACAACCAACAAAAAAAAACAAAAAAAAAAAAAATTTTTTTTCAAAGCCGATGCAAGTACCAGCATGGTTAAAAAAAAAATTTTTTAAGACAAAAGCGCATCGTATGTTAACAGTGCTACGAAAAATGTACGCAATGTTAAACAACCAACAAAAAAAACAAAAAAAAAAAAATGTTTTTTCAAAGCCGATGCAAGTACTGACATGGTTAAAAACTAAAAACAAATTTTTTTTTTGAGACAAAAGCGCATCGTATGTTAAATGTGCTACGAAAAATGTACGCAATGTTAAACAACCAACAAAAAAAACAAAAAAAAAAAAATTTTTTTTCAAAGCCGATGCAAGTACCAGCATGGTTAAAAAAAAAAAATTTTTTAAGACAAAAGCGCATCGTATGTAAACAGTGCTACGAAAAATGTACGCAATGTTAAACAACCAACAAAAAAAATAAAAAAAAAAAATGTTTTTTCAAAGCCGATGCAAGTACCAGCATGGTTAAAAAAAAAAATTTTTTTAAGACAAAAGCGCATCGTATGTTAAATGTGCTACGAAACATGTACGCAATGTTAAACAACCAACAAAAAAAACAAAAAAAAAAAATGTTTTTTCAAAGCCGATGCAAGTACCAGCATGGTTAAAAAAAAAAATTTTTTTAAGACAAAAGCGCATCGTATGTTAACAGTGCTACGAAAAATCTACGCAATGTTAAATAACCAACAAAAAAAACAGAAAAAAAAAAATTTTTTTTCAAAGCCGATGCAAGTACTGACATGGTTAAAAACTAAAAACAAATTTTTATTTTGAGACAAAAACGCATCGTATGTTAAATGTGCTACGAAACATGTACGCAATGTTAAACAACCAACAAAAATAACAAAAAAAAAAATGTTTTTTCAAAGCCGATGCAAGTACCAGCATGGTTAAAAAAAAAAATTTTTTTAAGACAAAAGCGCATCGTATGTTACCAGTGCTACGAAAAATGTACGCAATGTTAAACAACCAACAAAAAAAACAAAAAAAAAAAAATTTTTTTTCAAAGCCGATGCAAGTACTAAATTGTTAAAAAAAAAAATTTTTTTTAAGACAGAAGCCCATCGTATGTTAAATGTGCTACGAAAAATGTACGCAATGTTAAACAACCAACATAAAAAACAAAAAAAAAAAATTTTTTTTTCAAAGCCGATGCAAGTACTAACATGGTTAAAAACTAAAAACAAATTTTTTTTAAGCCAAAAGTGGATCGTATGTTAAATTTGCTACGAAAATTGTACGCAATCGCTCCGACCAATCGTAGAAACGTAGAATGCGACGAACGACGAAATGCGTAGAATACCTATGAAAATATAAAAATTTATTATAATTTAATAAAGAAAAAAAAAACAACAAAAAGCTACTACTAATACTAATATTACTACTAAACTACATAAGCATAAGCATACTACCTACCCAATTGTAATTAATAAATAAAAGTATGATTTATATAACATTTTATACGAAAATCGACTGTGAGTTTTAACCGTGATATAAAATAATTGAAAATGTAGTAAAATGTATGCTTGTATTTGGTATAATTGTGTACAGTGTATATTATTACACAAAAAAACAACAACACACCCTAAAAACAAATGGCGGCTTACATCATGATCATTTTCTGATGTAAAAAATTATATAAAAGTCAGGGCTGCCACTCTCTTATAATAAAATGTGTAAGCCAAAGCTGTCACTTTGTGAGTAATAGTATGAGCAAATTTTTGAATAAAAATGAGCAAATTTGATAAAAAAAAAGATAAAAATTTGAATAAAACTGTAAAAAATGAGAATAAAAATGAATAATAGTGTATGATTTGGTAAAAAAAGAGAAATATTTGAGTAAAAATGTAAAAAATAAGAATAAAAATGAATAATTGCGTATGATTTGGTAAAAAAGGGGAAAATTTGAGTAAAAATGTAAAAAATGAGAATAAAAATGAATAATTGTGTATGATTTGGTAAAACAAAGAACAAAATAGTCGAATTGCGGGGATTTATTTCTTAAAATTATATAATTAAATTGTTTAAATTTGTCTTGGCTTAATTTAGTTCCTAAAATTTTGGTAGATGTCACTTATAATTTAAAATTAAATTAAGTAGGCACTTTTAATAAAAGAATTGGTTATAAATTGTAGAGCTTGAACCTTTTTAAACAATAAAAGGAGGTATTAATTGGCAGTTTTACATGACTGTACTACAATACATTAAAAGAACAAAATACATATTTTTTAATATAATAACATATTTCTTTAATAAAACAAATTCTTATTTTCCATTTATATATATGTATTTGTTTTTAATAAATTCTTTTGAATTACAGACCCCACCCCAACACTAAGCCCCAACAACACAAATAAAAAAAATAAGAAAATAAGAAACTATGTAATATTTAATTTAAATTCTTATTAAACAAATAAGAAATTATTTCTAAAGAGAAAAAATCAAGTAGGGAAGGAAGCCCTCCCCCACTCATTAAAAAAATAGGAAACTACTTCTTTTTTTATTGATAATTAGGAACGTGGCATTTAATAATAAAAACAAAAAGAAAAAATCAAAAAATTCCAATTAAAAATTAAAAATTGAATTGGGCCCTCCCCCACCCCTATCCCTCCGACCAATCGTAGAAACGTAGAATGCGACGAACAACGAAATGCGTAGAATACCAGTAAAAATTTAAAAATTTATTATAATTTAATAAAGAAAAAAAAAAAAAATTTATTTTCTAAAGCCGATACAAGTACTGACATGGTTAAAAACTAAAAACAAATTTTTTTTTTGAGACAAAAGCGCATCGTATGTTAACAGTGCTACGAAAAATGTACGCAATGTTAAACAACCAACAAAAAAAGCAAAAAAAAAAAAATTTTTTTTCAAAGCCGATACAAGTACTGACATGGTTAAAAACTAAAAACAAATTTTTTTTTTAAGACAAAAGTGGATCGTATGTTAAATGTGCTATGAAACATGTACGCAATGTTAAACAACACACAAAAAAAACAAAAAAAAAAAATGTTTTTTCAAAGCCGATGCAAGTACTAAATTGTTAAAAAAAAAATAGAGAAAAAATCAAAAAATTCCAATTAAAAATTAAAAATTTGAGACAAAAGCGCATCGTATGTTAACAGTGCTACGAAAAATGTACGCAATGTTAAACAACCAACAAAAAAAGCCAATCCAACAAAAAAAACAAAAAAAAAAAATTTTTTTTCAAAGCCGATGCAAGTACTGACATGGTTTTTTTTTTTTTTTTTTTTCTTTATTAACAATTCATTATTTTTCGTATAAATATAAGAAAAATTCTTAAATTCTAAAACAATATAAATTCTAAAACTATATAAATTATCTTATACTAGAAAAAAGTAAACAAAATTACAATATATTCCTATATGTAATTATTGCACATTATATATAACAATTAAATTTCATTTGTGTCGATCATAGTTTACACTTTCTGATCTAATAATTTTAAATAATTAATATGTGCCAATATACAGACAAGTTATTTACACAAAAAAAAAAGAAAAAAATTAAAATAGTAAAATAAAATAAAACAATGATAAAAATTTCATATTACTTAGTTTAAAAGAAGATTATATAGATTTTTACAAAAATTCTTAAATATTTTACAATTAATCTAATTTATCAATTACTTAATTTAATTTAATTTAATCTAACCACTTTTATGCAGACCATTTACCAATAAGAAAACATAAGCCGAATACGAAGTGGAGAATTCTTGACTATATAAATTATTAACTATATAGATTATTAAATATAAAATTATTGACGAATGACGTACTCTTTAACTCTTTTTTTGAAGGAATATAAGTTTTCAATAAGCTTTAATTCATTAGGAAGTTCGTTGTATAGTTTGAGACAATTATATAAGCAGTTATTCTGTTGGTTTCTTGTTTTAAAGAGTGATAAGTAAAAATTGGTTTTGTTTCTGGTATTGTAGTTATGTATATCGATCATTCTGTTTAGTAAAAAATTATGTTTAATTTCATTATTTGTAATCTTAAATGCTATCAAATACATTTCTATTTTGCATATATTCGTAAAACTGATGTATTGATTATCGTACAAGTTACTAGTAGGATAAAGTAGTGGGTAATTGTGGATAGTTTTGATGACTTTTTTATGGATGATATCTATTTTATTTAATAAAGTCATTGAAGCTTTGTTCCATATGGGATTTAAATAAATCAAGTTTGATATAATATAAGAGAAGTATATTTGTTTTAGTACATCTTTAGAGAAATACCTCCGAAGTCTTTTTATAATAAAAGCATATGGCGTAATTTTTTTTATGAGCTGATCAATGTGGTCATTCCACTTCATTTTGCTATCTAATAATAGTCCTAAATAATTAAAATTTCTCACAATTTCGATTATGCTTCCATTTACATAAAAATTAATATCTGAAAATTTTCTGTTTTCGAACAATATGATTTTAGTTTTTTTGACATTTAAAAGTAATTTGTGTTTTGTGAGCCATTGTTCAATAGAATTCAGGTCTGATTTAATGTCATTCCTTAATTCATTCTCGTCACCTTTTGCATATTTAACTACAGCATCATCCGCATATAGTTGAATTGTGCCTTTCAGATTTATATTTGCAAGATCATTTATGTATAGCTTGAATAAAAGGGGTCCCAGAATTGAACCTTGAGGCACACCTTTTATTATTTCTTTTGATTCACTAAGCGTGTTATTTATACGCACTTTTTGACTACGTTTCGTTAAATAAGATTCGAAGTACATTTGTTCGTTAGTATTAACATTAATCTTTGAAAGTTTTAATAACAGTATTTTGTGGTCTACGCAATCAAATGCTTTTTGCAGGTCCAAGAAAAGGCAGCCAACAAATTTACCGTCATCCATTTTTTTGGAGATAAAGTCGGTTAGACTTAAGCACGCCGCTGTAGTATTTGATTTCTTTTCGAAGCCAAACTGCTTACAACTTAAAATTTGGTTTGTTTCAATAAAGTTATCTAACCGGTTTTTTACTACGGTTTCAAAAATCTTCGAGAAACAGCTTAGCACAGAGATTGGACGATAGTTAGTTAAGTCAGTTGAGTCACCATTCTTGTAAATAGGCGTAACTATTGCTGTCTTTAGTGAATTTGGAAAGATAAATGTAGAAAAAGAGATGTTTATGAAGTGAACTAAGATTGGAGATAGCCTTCCTTTATATTTTTTAACAAATTTGGCGGAAATATTATCATGACCTGTGGCAACTGTTAGTTTAAGATTATCGATAACGGAGTCTACTTCTAGTTCGTTTGTGGGCGTTAAATGGAAGCTTACATTCGGTGTTTGTGTGAAGTTGTTTATGTACACGGTGTCTATGGGTTGTTGACAAACATTAATCTCTTTGGTCACATTGATAAAGAAATTATTCGTTGCTTCAGCTATGTCGGTTTCATTTTTCAGATTTTTTTTACCTATATTTAGAACCTTTAGTTGGCAGGAGGAGGCTTTGGGATCTTTATTGTACATTATTTTTTTGTATAGGTCCCATAATTTTTTGCAATTACTTGGATCTCGAGCAATTTGGTCAGTACAATATTTCTTTTTGGCTTCAACTATTAAATTTTCTACTTTCTTTTTATAAAAATTGTATAACTCAGTTTCATACGGATCGTTGTTATATTTCCTTTTATATTTATAAAATGAATCTCGTATTTTTATAGCATTTATGATTTCATTTGTTATCCAATAATTTTTTTTTTTTTTTTTAAAAGAAATGGTCTTCGTGTTTCTTGCCACAAGATTGTTTAATTCTTGGACAACTTCATCAAAGTTTTCTGATGAGTTAATTCTAGACCAAGTATTATCAATGTTTATACTTTCATAGTCTAGAATTGTCTTGAAATGATTAGTTTTTTCAATTATAGGCTTGAGATTTATACTTAAAAATAGACTATTATGATCAGATAGGCATGTATTTGCTATATGAAAAAAATATTTATATTTAACTAAGTCGGTTAAAAAGTGATCGATTATAGTTTTAGACGATCTGGTTAAAAACTAAAAACTAATTTTTTTTTTGAGACAAAAGCGCATCGTATGTTAAATGTGCTACGAAACATGTACGCAATGTTAAACAACCAACAAAAAAAACAAAAAAAAAAATGTTTTTTCAAAGCCGATGCAAGTACCAGCATGGTTAAAAAAAAAAATTTTTTTAAGACAAAAGCGCATCGTATGTTAACAGTGCTACGAAAAATGTACGCAATGTTAAACAACCAACAAAAAAAACAAAAAAAAAAAAATTTTTTTTCAAAGCCGATGCAAGTACTGACATGGTTAAAAACTAAAATCTAATTTTTTTTTTGAGACAAAAGCGCATCGTATGTTAAATGTGCTATGAAACATGTACGCAATGTTAAACAACCAACAAAAAAAACAAAAAAAAAAAATGTTTTTTCAAAGCCGATGCAAGTACTAAATTGTTAAAAAAAAAATAGAGAAAAAATCAAAAAATTCCAATTAAAAATTAAAAATTTGAGACAAAAGCGCATCGTATGTTAACAGTGCTACGAAAAATGTACGCAATGTTAAACAACCAACAAAAAAAGCCAATCCAACAAAAAAAACAAAAAAAAAAAATTTTTTTTCAAAGCCGATGCAAGTACTGACATGGTTATAAACTAAAAACTAATTTTTTTTTTGAGACAAAAGCGCATCGTATGTTAAATGTGCTACGAAACATGTACGCAATGTTAAACAACCAACAAAAAAAACAAAAAAAAAAATGTTTTTTCAAAGCCGATGCAAGTACCAGCATGGTTAAAAAAAAAATTTTTTTAAGACAAAAGCGCATCGTATGTTAACAGTGCTACGAAAAATGTACGCAATGTTAAACAACCAACAAAAAAAACAAAAAAAAAAAAATTTTTTTTCAAAGCCGATGCAAGTACTGACATGGTTAAAAACTAAAAACTAATTTTTTTTTTGAGACAAAAGCCCATCGTATGTTAAATGTGCTACGAAAAATGTACGCAATGTTAAACAACCAAAATAAAAAACAAAAAAAAAAATTTTTTTTTCAAAGCCGATGCAAGTACTAACATGGTTAAAAACTAAAAACTAATTTTTTTTAAGACAAAAGTGGATCGTATGTTAATTTTGCTACGAAAATTGTACGCAATCGCTCCGACCAATCGTAGAAACGTAGAATGCGACGAACGACGAAATGCGTAGAATACCTATGAAAATATAAAAATTTATTATAATTTAATAAAGAAAAAAAAACAACAAAAAGCTACTACTAATACTAATATTACTACTAAACTAAAGCCCATCGTATGTTAAATGTGCTACGAAAAATGTACGCAATGTTAAACAACCAAAATAAAAAACAAAAAAAAAAATTTTTTTTTCAAAGCCGATGCAAGTACTAACATGGTTAAAAACTAAAAACAAATTTTTTTTAAGACAAAAGTGGATCGTATGTTAATTTTGCTACGAAAATTGTACGCAATCGCTCCGACCAATCGTAGAAACGTAGAATGCGACGAACGACGAAATGCGTAAGTAGTATAAATATGGTGATTCTGGCACAGTTTTGACAGCTATCAGCTGATGTCTTTGACAGTTGTTTGTGTCTTGGATATAGTATTTATTGTGTTGTTAATAGGAAATAGGTAGATGTCGCTTTAAATGAATGATTATTGTTTGTGTCTTGAATATTCTTATTTATTAAGTTGTTAATAGTATATAGATAGATGTCGCTTTAAATGAATGGGATTAATAGGAAAGTGATCATGAATTAATATGATTTTAAAGTGAATTTAATGGGAATATCTAATATGTTGTGTTGTTGGTAGATGTCGTTAGTAGTGGGGGAATGGGAAAAATAGTAAGTTTAATGGGAAGTTAATGGGAATGTATAATATGTTCTGTTGTTGATAGATGTCACAATTTTTGAGTGAATGGTAATAATGGGAATGTAGTAAGAATAATAAAAAAGGGTTGAAAAGATCAGTTTAATATGAAAAAGAATTTTTTATGTGTCTTGGAAAAGATTTTTAATAGGATTTTACGGGTTGTTTGTGTATTGGGAGTGATTTTTAATAGTATTTGATTAGGTGTTAGTGTCTTGGGAAATGATTTTTAATGGGTGTTAGTTAAAAGGAATTTTTATTGAAATTAGTAGATATCACCACTATTTGTGAGTATTGTATTAGCTATAATATTGTATACTGAAATTTTTTTGATAAAAAGGGGGTGAAAATAAAAAAGAAAGAAAAGATCAGTTCTATATGAAAATAAAAAAGAAAGAAAAGATCTGTTCTATATGAAAAAGAAAAAAGAGACTGGTGGTTATAAAATATAACTATTTTAAAATATTATCCTCCTACTAGTTTTTAAAACAAAAAGACAGTTAAAATGCAAAGATCACAGTAATGTTTTTTAGTATGACTACGAGTAGGTATTAAATTTCAAGATTATTAATAAATATTTTAGCGATTTTTCACATATTCCAACGGGTTAAAGGAAAATAGATAAAATTTTTTTTTTTTGAATTCAAATTTGCGGTTAAAACTTTTCATAAGGTTCACAATAAATGTTCAACAAATTAAAAGAGGGGTGAAAACGTTAAAGTTAAATTTGCATTAAAAATTATCAACTTTTTCATGTATTATTTTTTAAAAGAAAAAGTTCGTTATTTTTTAACTGTTTTTCTCATACTTCATTGAATTAAACGAATAGGCAAATGTCTTTTTACTGTAAAGTAAAATAGATAAAATTTTTTTTTTTTTTTTTTAATTCAAATTTGCGGTTAAAACTTTTCATAAGGTTCACAATAAATGGTCAACAAATTAAAAGAGGGGTGAAAACATTAAAGTTAATTTTGAATTAAAAAATGTCAACTGTTTAATGTATAGTTTTTAAAAGAAAAAGTTTGTTATTTTTTAACGGTTTTTCTCATACTTCATTAAATTAAACGAATAGGCAAATGTCTTTTAGTATGACTAAGAGTAGGTATTAAATTTCAAGATTATTAATAAATATTTTAGCGATTTTTCACATATTCCAACGGGTTAAAGGAAAATAAATAAAATTTTTTTTTTTTTAATTTAAATTTGCGGTTAAAACTTTTCATAAGGTTCACAATAAATGTTCAACAAATTAAAAGAGGGGTGAAAACGTTAAAGTTAAATTTGCATTAAAAATTATCAACTTTTTCATGTATTATTTTTTAAAAGAAAAAGTTCGTTATTTTTTAACGGTTTTTTTCATACTTTAGCTAAACATAAACAAAGGAAACAGAAAAATTTTATAGTACTCAAATTATTATTCAGATATAAAATTTATTATATTATGAATTAGGTATATAAATTAAATATGATTGAAAAATTTTTATCATTCTTATATAATAATTGATTGAGAATAGTCAAAGTAAAAACTATATTAAAAAATGAAACGTAATTCAAACCATATTTCTTCAAGTGAAGAAAAATATTGTGATTCTTGTAAAATTTCTGTTCCCATTAAGGGATGGATGTATCACCTAAGAACTCTAAATCATAGAAGAAATTCAGCAACTGTTATTGAAGATGGTCTTAAGTGTGTTAAAAGTGTTTTTAATGAGAGGATAGAGTCGTTTATATATGTTAATGATGCAGAGGAATTACAATCGCCTAACGAATTTTTCATTAAAGGAAAAGATAAAATAATTAAATTGTTAAAAACTGCATTGGAAAAACATAAATCATTCAAATTTAATTTGGAATTATTCGCTGAATATATTAAAATTTCTAAGAAGGATGGTGAAGATGAGGAATATGAAGGTGGTATAGATCTATCGGTGAAATCTTTCAACACTAAAATGAAAATTGTCAATCAAAATAAGCAGCTTTCAGAGTTTTATGATGTTATGGTTAATATTATTATTAAAAAAAGTGACGAGTTTCAAGAAAGAGATAGCGGTTGGGCTTTATTAAGAATTTTACATGTAGAAATTAACATTAATCAGTACAAGCCTTTACGATGTTCACAATATTTACCATTGCCTAAATTCATTGAGAAGAAACATGCTTGTGTTAACGTTAGGAATTCAGATGAATATTGCTTTAAATGGAGTATAATATCAGCTCTTTATAAAGGAAATCATAATTTACAAAGAACGTCTATTTACAGAATATCTGATATTGAAAGTAGCACCATACATTTAAATGAAAATTTTGAAGTAGTCACTTTAGAATTCAGTAATTTGGAATTCCCACTTAAAGTGTCAGAGATTGATGTATTTGAAGAATTAAATCCTACTATTAGTGTTAATGTTTTTGGAATTGAAGAAACCAGCTCACAAAAAGGGATTTTTTATGAAATAGTAGGTCCTTATTATTCAACCAAAGAAGAAAAAATTAAGCATATTAATCTTTTATTGATTCACAATGAAGAAAGAGCTCACTACGTTTGGATAAAAAACATATCAAGGTTGATTAGATCGCAAATAACACAACATTGTAATGGTGTATACTTATGTAATACATGTTTACAATATTTTTACGATGAAGTTTCTTATCATATACATAAAAAAGAATGTTGTAAAATTGTTACGTTGATGCCTACTGAAGAAAACAAATGGATAAAATTTACTAAATATGAAAGAAAAATTGATATACCTTTTACCGTTTACGCTGATTTTGAATGTTTACTTCAAGATATTTATACATGTCATCCTGAAGAAACACAATCCTCAACAACAGACATACAAGAGCATATTCCATGTGCATTTGCCTATAATATAAAGTGCTCCTTCGATGACAATTTGGATTTATTTAGAATGTATACAGGTGAGAATTGTATTGATATTTTTATAGCTAAATTAATTGAAGATGTTATTGATATTTCGCGTAACCACCTTAAAAAAGTGGTACCAATGAAAATGTTAACAAATTTAGAAAGAAAATATCAAATAGAAAGTAAGATATGTCATATTTGTGAATTAGATTTAGGTATAGATAGGGTTGTTGACCATTGTCATTTGACCGGCGCATACCGCGGACCTGCTCATAATGCATGTAATTTAAATTATTCACATGCTAATTTCATTCCAGTTTTATTTCATAATTTTTCGGGGTACGATTGTCATTTATTAATAAAATCGCTATCAAATTACCCCGGTCAAATAAGATTGATACCAATCAACAAAGAAAATTACATTTCTGTTTCAAAATATATTAATATTGATGAAGCAAATGCAATTGAAATACGATTTTTGGATTCTTATAGATTTATGGCTTCAAGTATTGATAATCTAACGCGTAATTTATCAAATGACAATTTAATTAGCACTAGAAAAATATGTATTGATGATGAACATTTTATGCTTTTAAGACGAAAAGGTGTATTTCCTTATGAGTTTTTAAATTCATGGGAAAGACTGAATTTTGAAACTTTGCCGTCTCAGGCAAAATTTAACAATACATTATCTGATTATACTTGTTCTGATGAAGATTATGAACATGCTAAGAAAGTGTGGGAAAAATTTAACTGTAAAAATCTTAAAGATTATTTAGAAATTTATTTGAAAACTGATGTATTTCTGTTAACTGATATATTTGAAAATTTCCGTAAGCTTTGCAAAAAAATATATTCTTTAGATCCATGTCATTATTACACGGCACCAGGCTTATCTTGGGATGCTATGTTAAAGTATACCAAAATTAAACTTGAACTATTTACTGATATTAACATGTATAATTTTATTAAAAAAGGAATTAGAGGAGGGATAACGCAATGCTCTTTGAGACATTCAGTAGCGAATAATAAATATATGGAAAATTTTGATAGTTCCAAAACTTCTAAATTTATTGTGTACTTAGATGTTGTTAATCTATATGGTTGGGCTATGTCACAATTTTTACCTTATTCTGATTTTAAATGGGTGGAAAATTTTGAAACAAATGTGCTAGATATACCGGATGATTCTAATATAGGTTATATTTTAGAAGTAGATTTAGAATATCCCATTTCTAAGCATGATGATCACAAAGATTTACCATTTTGCTGTGAACATAAAAGGAATCAATTTATGAAGAATTCCAAATTAATTACAGACCTTGAAGATTGCAATCATTACATCATTCATTATCGAAATCTTAAGCAATGTTTAGAGCACGGGTTAATTTTAAAAAAAATTCATAGAGTATTGCGTTTTAGACAATCCTGTTGGCTTAAAAGCTATATTGATTTAAATAATTCACATAGAATAACAGCTGTAACACAATTTGCTAAAGATTTTTTCAAACTATTAAATAATGCTGTTTTCGGGAAAACTATTGAGAATATTGATAAAAGAAAAGATGTAAAAATAGTGACAAGTTGGGAAAGTCAACTAAGACATTTGGGTGCTAGGGCTTTAATTGCCAAACCAAATTTTAATAGTATAGCCCATTTTACAGAAAATATGATTGCTGTTCAATTAGATAGAGTAAAAACGTTTTATAATAAACCTCTATACGTAGGATTTTCAGTATTAGATATTTCAAAATGGAAGATGTATAACTTCTTATATAATTATATGAAACCAAAATATAAAGATAATGTAGAACTAAATTATATGGATACAGATTCTTTTGTATTAACGATTGAGACTGATGATTTCTATAAAGATATTATACCATATATAGAAGACCATTATGATACTTCGGATTATAATGTAAATAATATTTATGGTATACCCTTGAAAAATAAAAAGGTTCTCGGTATGATGAAGGATGAATGTAGTGGTAGTATAATAAGAGAATTTATAGGTTTAAGATCAAAAATGTATTCTATAGATATTATTAATAAAAATGAAATAAAAAAAGCAAAAGGTGTTAAGAAATGTGTAGTTAAAAATCTAACTTTAACCAATTATAGAGATTGTTTGTATAAAAAGAAAATATATGTAAATAAAATGTATATATTTAGAAGTAAGCTACATACTTTGTATACACAATGTTTAAATAAAGTTTCTTTAAGCTATTTTGATGATAAAAGATTTGTGCATTCCAATGGTGTAAATACATTGCCTTGGAACCATTATTCTATTGATATAGAATGATTGTAAAAAAAAAAAAACCTTATTTTTTAAATATTTGATGTATAATAAATTATAAATATTAACAAAATTTATGTTGTTTTTTTTTTGTTTTTTGTTTTTATTTTATTTAAAAACTTTCAGATTCTTCAGATTCTTGATATTTAATAATAATAATTCTTTCAAATAATCTTGTTACTCTTCTCTGAGAAAGCATCTTAGGTTGTATAATATCTCGACAAGAAGAGCAGCGTGGCGAATACTGATATTCGCGTTGAAAATCGATCGCATCTTCTGTGTTTTTAAAAGACACAACATATTGAACTAATATCTTTTTGTCATCTAATTTTAATTCACCAGTTTCAGGATCCCTGAAATGATCATCGTATTCCTTTTTATGATCTATGCAAATTATATGATAATCAGCATAGTCTTCTATTCCATCAGCTCTTTCCATGTCTTCTCTTTCCACATAAAACGTGTATATGTGGCTGATCGGCATATTGTGTAAAAATGCTTCTTTTACAATCCTTTCATCGATACCGTTAATATTGTAATTTACAATATCATCATCATCGTCAATTTCTACTATTTTTTTGCTTTTTTTATAGTAAAACAGAGTTGAATCCGAACTATCAGAATCCATTATATATGTTATTGCAATTTTTTTTTTAAAGTCTTAAAAGTAGTAAAAAACTATACTTTACAGTTGTAAGTTGATTATGAATCAATTTAGTATTTTTTCATTTCTTTATATAACAAATTTTTTATCCTTAAAACACTATTATTGGTAGGATAATTATTATTTAAAGAAGATACAGCATAAAGGAAAAAAGGGTGAATATCATGAAAGAATTGCAATTGCAAAAACTTTATGCTTATATATATATATATATATATAGAAGAGAAAATGTAAAAAAAATTGTTCCATTTGAATGATTTTAGTTGCTTTGTAACCAATAAATATGTTTATATTTTATTATTTATGAAGATCATACCATTGACATTGATATTATGTAAGGCAAAAAAAAATTATATATTGCATAATATATGTAAATGTTTTTTGTTTTTTTTTTTTTTTTGATCATGAACTTTTCGTTTCTTATAATTTTATATAAAACTTGTTGCTTGTATACGCTTGGGTGAACCACAAGGATATTTTTTTTTTTTGCAAAATGAAAAGTATTTAGTATATTATAATATAAATAAAAAGAAAAATGAAATAATGAACTTGATCTTGAACTTGACTTAGTTTAGTAAAACAAAACAATAAAACGTAAACAGGTACATATTATGCGCAACGTACTTTCTGTAAAATGAAGAAGGATATATTTTTTTTGTATTTAGTATGATATGATATAAATTAAAAGAAATAAATAAAAAAGGGTATTTTATTATTATTGTTTTAAAGAATTTTATTAATCTTTTTTTTTTTGTTAAAGTTTGTTTGTTTTTAGTAAGTACATGTATATATTCAAACAGTTTCTAGCAGCACATCTAATTTTAGCATTCGTTGGGTTGTTATTACTGTTATGTACAGGACACATTGATACGAAGTCTTCAACTTTATATAGTGATGTCATGTCTTTGCTGAGATCTATTAAATCTGGTTTAGTAAGATATTTTTTTAAAAACTTTATTTTTTGCTCTCCTTTCACGAAAATTGTTTCAAAAGATTCAAAATAGTGTTTTAGAACAACTGGTACTTGAGTATATTCAATCACACCTTCGTTCCATTTTAAACCGTTGATATTCCTTTCACAATACTGATTTTGATATTTTGCATCATCATTAAGTTCTTCTTCTGAATATGGTGGTTTGAAGTGAAATATAAGAGGAACTAAACTTCCCTTTTCCACAGCTGCTAATTCTTTTAAAAAATATTGTTTTTCATTTCCTCGAGAAAATTGTAAATCGACAATTAGAAAATTATTCCCTTCCATGGCAAAGTGTAGTAGCGAAATGACTAAATATTTTTGAATTATCATGATTTTATTATATATTGATTTTGCTATAAATATAGCAGAGAGTACGTTTATCTTTTTAGTTTTATAATGGCTATGTTATATCACCCTTTTACAATGATGGTAGCGGGACCATCGTGTTGTGGTAAAACAACATTTATTCGTAATTTAATAGAAAATAGGAATACAGTTATTCAACCTAAAATAAATAAAATTATTTGGTGTAATCCTGATAGAAATGCAGTACCAATAAATATCAAAGAACTTGAATATTCTAAAGAAATACCAGATTTGAGTGAAAATCATCATCCTTTGTTAATAATAATAGATGATATGATGTTGAATTCCCATGACTCAAAATTATGTGAGTTGTTTACGAGAGGTTCGCATCATAGAAACATATCTGTAATATTTACAACACAAAATGTGTTTCATCAGGGAAAATTTTCAAGAGATATTTCTCTCAATTGTAAATATTTAGTACTTTTTAAAAACCCCAGAGACAAGTCGCAGATTTTACCACTATCACGGCAAATTTATCCTAATAAAATTAAAGAATTCCAAAAAGTATATAATGAAGTAACATTACAACCACACGGTTATATATTTATAGATCTTAGTCAAGATATTAACGATCTATTTAGATTGAGAAGTGATATATTGGAAGAAAATTTGTGTTATTGTGGAACAGACGATTTAGATAATTTAAGTGACAAATATGAAACGATTGAAGGCAAACCGACATATATTGCATCTATTAAAAAACTCTAAACCGAAATTTCAAAAACTTATTATAAAGCATTGTGATCCTGAAGTAATAAAAACAATATGTGAAATAGCGTTGAATATATTAAAAGGTAATTGCAATTTAAGTAAAACAACAATAAACCAGTTGAAAAAGTATAAAAAGGAGTTGAGAACATTAATTTGTCATAAAAAGTCTTTAACTAGTAAACGAAAAACCATTATTCAACGGGGAGGATTTTTACCTACACTAATTGGTGCTGTACTTTCAGGAATAATTGGAAGATTTTTACAATGAGCAACATGTTTAATAAAATGATTTTAGTGAAACCTGAGATTTATGATAAACTCAAACAAAATATAGATATTGAACTCAGTGAATTGAATAATAAAATGAAAAAAATAATTTTAAATAAAAATTTATCCGATATTCAGAAATGGTATTTATTTCGTCAAAATTTATACAAAGTAAGTAATAAAAGTAGAATGACCTCACAGCAAAATAAACAGGATCAGAAAAAACAGGAAAATATAAAGTATTACGAGTCAAAAGGTGTTCAAACTCGTCCAAAACCATTTTTACGTGATGCAGAAGCTCAGTCGGAACATATCAAAAATAAAAATTTTGGTATGCAATTTCCCGTAGAGGAGATTTATGAACAAGAACCACTTCACGACGATGAAGTATTTATTGATGATGAAAAAGAAGAAGAAATATATTCAAAAGCATTCTCTGCTGCAAAATCAGGAGAACGTCTCAGAAAAAGGAAATCAATTAAAAATGTACAACTATTTGAGACTGATACTGGAGATGTTATAACCGTACCTTTAGACAGTCCAAGTCCACCTCAAAAAAAGGAAAAAACTATAAATACTAATAAAATGGATAAAAAACAATTAAGTCGTGTTTTACGCTCAAATAGAGCTGCTGGTGAAACTCAAACCGAACTTAATTTTCCAATACGAAAAGTTAAGTCTACAAGTCATACACCATGGACAACATACAAATAAAGGATGATTTTTACATTACTTTACTTAGCGATTCATCTATGAATTACTACCCTGAAAATACATTGTCATCTTTTACGAATAAAATGAATAAATACATGTGTGATTCTAGTTGGAAAGTTGGTGTTTCTGAAATATATGTCAATGATTTTGTCCCAAATATATATGGTGAAGATTGGAAAAACTGTACTCAAGTATATATTAAGGGGATGGAAAGTTCAGATTTAATAGCAGTTGGAACATCATATATACCATATGAGGAGAAACAAACGTTATGTGATTGGAAAGTTTTTCTATTACCAACATTAATTGAAAATATTAGACCACTTCAAAGATTTTCAAGAAAAGAAGTTGAACGACAGCTAATTTGGGGAATTTTTAATTTTATAAATGATGATGCCAATTATGCCAAACCAGCACAATCTGAAAATTTTCCTCAAAATATATCTTACACTACTATATGTGTGAATAAACCCAAAATTGATATAAAATTAAAAGCAAATTTCGCTTATACTTTAGAAGGACTCTTAAAAACATGTTTCGAACAAGTATCATGGAAAGTAACAGATTTTAAGAAATTTAAACCACATATAACAGAAGCTTTCAAAATGTTTATAGATAGTATACAATTAATTCCAATTATTAAACCAGATATGTTTTTTATATACTCAGATATCATTGAACCACAAAATATAGCTGATAAAGATGTAAGATGTTTAAGAACTATCAATGTTCAAAATACTTTTAATGATGTTGTAAAAGAATTTAGAAACATTCAATATTGTAATGTTGAGAAATCATTTAATAGCATTTCAATACTTTTATGTGATAAATATGGTTATAAAGTAAATTTTTCCAATAGCTCAATTCCTACAAAAATTGTATTGCATTTTAAAAAAGTATAAATAACGGATGTTACAGAAAAATACATTATTACAAAATGGATCGAGTGTATTATAAGTATTATTTGATTCAGTCGGGGAGAGGTTTAGAAGATATTGGTCATTTGTTTTACTCAGGAGTACCGTATCAAAGAGGACGAGGATTAGGAAGTTTTTTCGGCGGATTAATTAGATATTTAAAGCCAATATTTAGTTCAGGTGTAAATATATTAAAGAATGAAGCTATAGGTTCAGGTATTAATGCTTTATCTGATATTGCATCAGGTGCAAATGTAAAGGAAGTGATGAAAGATCGTGGTAAAGAAATTGTTGAAAATGTCAGGCGTGGTGCTATTCGAAAACTGAATGAAATGTATGGCTCTGGAAAAAGAAAAAGGCAAAGTAAAATAGAAATTAAAACTATAAAAAGGCCAGCTTTGAAAGGTTTAAGTTATTTAGTGAGAAAACAACGTCAAGTTAAGAAGAACAAGAGTAGAAAAAAAGATATTTTTGATTAAAATGAGTGAATGTATGAAATCTGAATTGGATATTTTCAAAACACCACCCATTCAGTCCAGTATTTTACGATCTGAAGAAGTTTGTTACAACCCCATTGCTTCTCTAGATAATTCATCAACTATTGAATTTGTCTCTCTAGGACATGGTGATACATATAGAGATTTATCTTCAACATATTTAAGACTAAAAGTGCAAATAACTAAAAAAGATGGAACACTTTGGAATAATGATAAAAGTACCGACGGAAAAGAAATAATCCAGCCAAGTGTAGTTAATAATATTCTACATTCATTAATAAAACAATGTAATGTTCAGTTAAATGGAAAGAATATTACCCCATCCGATGGAAATTATCATTATAGAGCATATATTGAATCTTTGCTAAATTATGGAAACGACGCCGCCACAACTCATTTAGAATGTGCTGGGTGGTTATTGGACAAACCCAATGTAGGGAGTTCTGAAAACAAAGGTTCTAAAGAAAGACAGAAACTTTACAATAACAGCAATGTAGTAGAACTTATGGGTAAATTACACATAGATATGTTCAATCAACCTACTTTACTAATAAACGGTGTTGATATTCGCATATTACTTACCCTAGAGAAACCGGAATTCTATATGTTTTCATTGGACTCTGATGAATCTCAATTGAAAATCATAGAAGCAAATTTACTGATGAAACATGTTACAGTTAACCCAAGTATTTTACTTGCTCATAATACAGTTTTGGAGAAAAGTACAGCTAAATATTTTTACAAAAGAGTTGAAGTAAAATCATTCACTGTTCCATCGAATAGTCAAAACATATTATTAGATAATGCTTTCATTGGGCAATTACCAAACACACTAATATTTTGCATGACGGAGAATGTTGGGTATTCAGGAAAACGATCTAAAAATCCTTTCAATTTCAAGCATTTTGATATTAACCAATTTTCATTATCTGTTAACGGTGTTCAAGTTCCTAATTTGGCGATAGAAACTAGTTTTTCTGATGAAAATAATTGTTTCACTAGAGCGTATAATACACTTTTTACCGGTACAGGAATACAGCATAACGACAAAGGTCATCAAGTAACTAAATCAATGTTTAATAATGGATTCTTTATGTTGGCATTCGACTTAACACCAGATTCATCAGGTAATGAAGTGTGTCAAGGTTTACTCAATCAAGGAACAGTAAGAATTGAAGCAAAATTATCAAAACCACTCCCCTCTACTTTAACAGCTATTTTGTATGGAGAGTTTGATGCAAATATTCAAATAGATAAAAATCGTAACGTTTATACAAATCTATAAAGAAAGTATAAACATATAAAAGATTATGAAATAATTATGTTTTTTAACATTCAGCAAAATGAATTCTTTAGAGATTGAGGAAATTTTGAAATGTAATAAAAGTACAAATAAATTGTTTAATGGAGTTTGGGCACTAGATCGTATACCAAAAGTCATCGAAAGACCATCTTTTTTTGTTGTTAATACACAGATATCTAAAGATCCTGGAGAACATTGGTTGGCAATTTTTATACCAGAAGAAGGATGTATAGAATATTTTGATTCTTATGGAAGTCAGCCACGTGAAAAACAAATTATTAATTTATTTAAAAATCACTGTATTGTATTTAATGGAATGCGTTTGCAAAGTGATTTTTCGGATTATTGTGGTCAGTATTGTTGCGTTTACCTATATTATCGATGCTCTGGTAAAAGCATGAATAATTTTTTGAATTTATTTTACGATATTAAAAACAACATAGAAAATGATAAATGTATAATGAAAGAATTTAAACGTATATTTGGAGAAAATAAAAATGTACAGTCATGTATTGCTAAGAAATATAAATATTAAATCAGTGGATGTAAATATTCAGTTTAATTGTAACAATGGAAGAATACTTGGGTTTGATTTAAATTACCAATTTTCAAAATATAATAAAGTGTAAAAACGAAGAACTTTATAAATTTATTCTCTTTCTTACAATGTCAACGAAAGACTTTATAATTTCTTATTCTTCTATTTTCTTCATGTGTATAATATATATATTGTGTACGGGATTGATTTAAAAAAGTATATAAACGAAGAAATTTATAATTTTATTTTATTTATACTTCACAATGGATGTGGAAGACTTCCTCAAAATTTATTCTTCTATATTACTAGATGAACATAAACAACGCATTCTATATTTACAAGAACGTTTAGAGACTTTTAGAAGGAAGGCAAAGTACAATTCAAATTGGGGTATACACTTTATTTCGTGTCCTTGGGCTTATAATAATTCAACTTCAGGTCCAGATACCTGTGAATGTTATTCTATACAAAAATATGAAGAAGAACTGGAAAATTTAATTGGTTGGTATACAAAGAATGTCAAGAAAACAAATTGTTGAAGAGATTCATAGACCAACTAAACGAAAATTTCCTCGAAGGAGATTTATACAAAGAGGTCTAAATGATACATGGCAAATTGATTTAGTTGAGATGATACCGTATTCTAAATTCAATAAAGGATATAAATATTTACTAACAGTAATAGATACATTTTCAAAATACGCATATGTAGAACCCGTTAAAAACAAAAATGCTGACAATGTTTTAGATGCAATCAAAAAAGTATTCAGAAAAGCTGATAGTCTACCTAAAAATATTCATTCTGATCAGGGAAAAGAATTTTTCAATACTAAATTTCAGCAATATATGGATAGAAAAAATATTCATCACTATCATACATTTTCCGAATTAAAGGCGTCAATTGTTGAAAGATTCAATCGTACTTTAAAAAGCATTATGTGGAAAAAATTTAGTTTACAAGGAAGTTACAAGTGGCTTCACATTTTGGATTCTATTATAAATACGTATAATTCAAAAAAACATCGTACAATCAAAATGAAACCTAATGAGGTTATAAAGAAAAAAAGCAATGAAAAATTTTTATTAAAAACAGTATACAATAATCCAAAGATATTCCTTAAGGGTAAATATAGAGCGGGAGATTTTGTTAGAATAAGTAAATATAAAAAAACTTTTGAGAAAGGTTACCAACCAAACTGGTCAACGGAAATTTTCAAAATAACAAAAGTAAATATAACTAATCCCGTCACCTACAATTTAACTGATTATAAAGGTAATTTCATATCTGGTGGATTTTATGAATCAGAGCTTACACCTGTAAAGTATCCTGATGTATATTTAGTTGAAAAAGTATTGAAAAAGCAAGGAAATAAAGTATTTGTAAAATGGTTAGGATTTGACAGTAGTCATAATTCGTGGATAAATAAAAAGAATATTGTTTAATTTTGAATCAAATGTTTTTTTATTTTTATTTTATTTTTATTTTTTTTTTGTTACATGATTTAGATTTTAACTTATAACAAATTTAAATTACCGTTTATGTCGGCTGTAACGGAATACGTCTCATTGTTAATTTCCTCAACATATTCTGCTTTCTTTTCAAAAAATAATTGAAATTTCTTAGGCAAAAAAATTATGTAATTTGATGTTTCGAATACCCATTTTAATCCATATATAGTTTTAATTTTTTTCAGATTTTCGATTTCGTATGGTCTTTCTATTTCCATATCTTTTACCTTCAAAAATTTCTTATGATTGCTGTTGTTGTTATAGCCGTTAAATTCATTTATTAGATTTTGTTTTCTTGTTATCACTGCAATTTCTTCTTCTTTAGATTGCTTACTCGTATGATGTAATTGTTTTCGTTTTGTTTTACGTCTAATAGCTGGCTGACTTGGCGGTATAATTCCTGTGGAAGTATTCTCTGTGTTCAAGAAAAGGTTTCCGCTTGCTATTACATTATTTGGAACTGGTGTAAATAAATCCGCCAACTCTTGTGTAGAAAAAAAATTCTGCGCTTCACAATTCTCTGTTTGGAAATTCATGTTCTGTTGAAGTGGTTTCTCTTCTGTCTGATTTTTGACTAATAACTTTTTAGGAAAATATTCTACTATTTATAGTACCTATTACATTAAAAAACAATAAAACAGAAATGTTATCGTTTCAAATAGGATAATAACTAACTAATTCATAAGTTATAAATTAACGTTTTCCACAAATTTTTGTGTTTGCTTTATTATTTTCCTTTGCCTACACGTTTAATTGAATGAAGTGAAAAACCGTTAAAAAATAACAAACTTTTTCTTTTAAAAACTATACATTAAACAGTTGATATTTTTTAATTTGTTGACCATTTATTGTGAACCTTACGAAAAGTTTTAACAGCAAATTTGAATTAAAAAAAAAAAAAAAAATTTTATCTATTTTCCTTTAACCCGTTGGAATATGTAATGATCTTGAAATTTAATACCTACTCTTAGTCATACTAAAAGACATTTGCCTATTCGTTTAATTCAATGAAGTATGAGAAAAACCGTTAAAAAATAACGAACTTTTTCTTTTAAAAAATAATACATGAAAAAGCTGATAATTTTTAATGCAAATTTAACTTTAACGTTTTCACCCCTCTTTTAATTTGTTGAACATTTATTGTGAACCTTATGAAAAGTTTTAACCGCAAATTTGAATTCAAAAAAAAAAAATTTTATCTATTTTCCTTTAACCCGTTGGAATATGTGAAAAATCGCTAAAATATTTATTAATAATCTTGAAATTTAATACCTACTCGTAGTCATACTAAAAAACATTACTGTGATCTTTGCATTTTAACTGTCTTTTTGTTTTAAAAACTAGTAGGGGGATAATATTTTAAAATAGTTATATTTTATAACCACCAGTCTCTTTTTTCTTTTTCATATAGAACAGATCTTTTCTTTCTTTTTTATTTTCATATAGAACTGATCTTTTCTTTCTTTTTTATTTTCACCCCCTTTTTATCAAAAAAATTTCAGTATACAATATTATAGCTAATACAATACTCACAAATAGTGGTGATATCTACTAATTTCAATAAAAATTCCTTTTAACTAACACCCATTAAAAATCATTTCCCAAGACACTAACACCTAATCAAATACTATTAAAAATCACTCCCAATACACAAACAACCCGTAAAATCCTATTAAAAATCTTTTCCAAGACACAAAAAAAATTGTTTTTCATATTAAACTGATCTTTTCACCCCTTTTTTATTATTCTTACTACATTCATATTAAACTGATCTTTTCACCCCTTTTTTATTATTCTTACTACATTCACATTATTACTATTCACTCAAAAAAAATTGTGACATCTATCAACTACAGAACATATTATACATTCGCATTAACTTCCCATTAAACTTACTATTTTTCCCATTCCCCCACTACTAACGACATCTACCAACAACACAACATATTAGGTATTCTCATTAACTTCCAATTAAACTTACTATTTTTCCCATTCCCCCACTACTAACGACATCTATCCAAAACCTACTAACAACATACAAAATCATTCCCAAAACACTCATCAATAATAAAATCCTATTAAAAATCACTCCCAAGACACAAACAACTCGAAAAATCTTATTAAAAAACATTTTCCAAGACACAAACAACTGTCAAAGACATCAGCTGATAACTGTCAAAACTGTGCCAGAATCACCATATTTATACTACTTGCGTAGAATACCTATGAAAATATAAAAATTTATTATAATTTAATAAAGAAAAAAAAACAACAAAAAGCTACTACTAATACTAATATTACTACTAAACTACATAAGCATAAGCATAAGCATACTACCTACCAGTGATGGAATTTGTGGTACAATTGTACCAAATGTGGTACAATTCTACTTTGTCTGGTACGGTGGTACATTTAAGCTAAATTTGGTACAAATTCAGCAAATCAGGAACAATAATTTTTTTTTGCACCAAGTGGTCGAAAAATATTTCAAGTGGTCAAAAAATATTTCAAGCGGTCAAAAAAAGAACTAGAAAAAAATATTTGCTAACAAATTTTTATTGGTTAACTGGGATTTGATTATTCGGAGAAAAGTTTATGTCAAATGTCTATTGTCAAAATGATACGTTAAACGTTTAAAGTTAAAAGTTGTTAAAGTTAAAAGTAAAATTTTATAAATATAAAGGCGGAAAATATATTTCAAAATATTCATTAAAAATATATTTGTATTGTATTGAAGATTTAAAAAAACATGTCGAGAAAGACAAATGTTATTGAAAGGTTTGTATAAGTATTAAGTAGTATTATTATAATTTATAATAGCAAAATCAAACATTTTTACATAATATAGTATCTAGTACCTAACTTAGTTTTCGTTTTAAAATAGATGGCTTGCCAAAAGTAAAGAAAAAGAATCATCTAAAAGTATAAAAGAAAGTGTTGCAGATAAGCCGTAAGTTTTATTTTCATACATAACTACCTACAAAAGTAAGTAAAAATATTTACTTGTACCTATTTTGATTTTTAAAATAGTTCATTGACTGAAAATAAAGAAAAAGAATCATCTAAAAGTATCAAAGAAAGTGTTGCAAATAAGCCGTAAGTTTTATTTTAATACATAACTACAAAAGTAAGTAAAAATATTTACCATATTTTTATTTGAAAATTGATCATTCAGTAAAAATAAAATTCATGAAGCTATTAAAAATGATCAAGTTCACCCTGTTACTGCCATAAATAGAAAAAGAAAGTATTTTCCCCGAAAAATCCAAGAATCTTGGAAAAAGAAATATAGCTGGCTAGTTACAGATGAGTCCGTAAATCAGGGGAAAAAATGTAGTATATGTTGTGTTCCCATTGCTGGTGGACAATTTCATGTAGAAAGACATGCTAATTGCGAGCAGCATAAAAATTTAGAACATGAAAAGAAAAAAAATTTAAATATAGAAAAGTTTAGTAACCTTAAAGAAGTAAAAGCATTAGAAAACTGCAAGAAATTGGAAATAATATTAGCTATGTTTATAGCTGAAGATAATTTACCGTTTGCGTCACTTGATCATCTTAACAAATTATTAAAAAATAATATTTCTGATTCTAAAATTATAAAAAAAATGTGTATTAATCGAAAAAAAGGTCAAAATATCATAACTAAAATTACAGGACCTAGTAATTCCAAAAATATTTCAGAATTAACAAAGACACAATACTACTCAATAATAATTGATGAAAGTACAGATTGTACTTTGTCAAAAAACTTAGCCATTATTATACGCCTTTTTAATACCTCTGTTAACGATAGATTTTTAGGCCTGATTCCTCTTGAAAGTTCAACATCGCAAGGTATTTTTGACGAACTCATTAAATTTTTAAAAGAAAAAAATATTACTTTGGAAAACATGATTGGTTTCACATCAGACAATTGTAATGTTATGATGGGTAAAGTCAATGGAGTCCAGGCAAAATTGAAAGAAATTGTACCTAAATTATTTGTTAATGGCTGTATTTGTCATAATCTAAACTTAATGTCAATTGCTGCTAGTAAAAGTTTACCATCAGATATTGACAAATTGTTACGTGAAATAAATCACCATTTTTGTCACAGCTCATCGAGAAAGGCTGATTTTATAAAATTTCAAAATGATTTTGGAACAGACCTGCACGTTATTCTGCGTTATGCAAAAACACGTTGGCTATCACGACAGGTAAACATTATCTGGAATTTTCTATTAATTTACAACCAGTCTAATATTTATAAATTTTATATTTTAAAGTAAAAAATAATAAAATTAATAAACTAAATTTAAGTTTTTCTAAATTATTTAAGAAAAAAATTAAAGTAGACAAAGCCAAAACGGTGATTTTAAGATTTCCTTAAAAAAATAAAAAGTCTAATATTTGTTTTGTAGGCCACAATTGATCGCATACTTGAACAGTGGGTTCCACTAACTTACTATTTTACATTACATAAATTTGAAGCTGGGTTTGGAAATGAAAATGTAGAATATGTCTCGAGTTTATTAAACGATCCATCTATTAAATTATACTTTTTGTTTTTGTCATATGTTCTAAAAATTATAAATTCTGTATATTTGGAGATGCAATCTGAAGAACCGAAAATGCATATTTTTTTACCGAGATTAAAGTTTTTATTTAAACAAATATGTAGAAATTTTATACGAAAATCATATTTAGATTCAATTACTATAAAAACATGTAATGTTAACATAAATAATTTAACAGACGATGAATTATATTGTGGTGTAGAAGTAGAAAAATATATCAAAGCAAATATAATAGAAGAAAGTATTTTAAAAAAATTTTACTTAGATATTCGTAATTTTTATAAAACATTTTGTAATAGTCTTAAAGAAAAAATAGACTTTGATAGCGAACTTTTAAATATTTTTCCACAATTTGATCCACGTCACGTTCTATCTGGAAAACAAATAGTATATATCAGTTGTTGTTAAATATGTTTCCTGAAAATGAAGTAATTAACGCAGAAATTATTAATTCTGAATACCGAGCATTAGCAGATTTTGAAGAGTTAAAAAAATTAGAAAATCTAAGTATTTCTGAATTTTGGCTTGAAATAAGTCAAGTAAAAAATGATCTAAATGAAAATGTATTTACTAATATTTTTCGAATTTCACAAGGAATTTTATGCTTACCCCACTCTTCTGCAAATGTGGAAAGAATTTTTTCCTATCAAAATTTAATAAAAACGAAATGTAGAAACAAGTTAGCTGTAAAAACTTGTGATAATTTAATACAAACAAAAAACTTAATTAAGTCAAAAAAATGTTCTTGTTTTAATTTTCCAGTATCAAAAGAAATGTTAAAGTATAATCACAAATAAATAACATACAGATGTCTCATTCCATACAAAAAAAGTGTTCCATTTCTTAAGGTCCATTAATTTTTAATAGACATTGATCTAAGACAATTTATTAAAATTAGTTAAGATCGAAACCAATTGACAAAATTGGTTTTAGAATAAAATAAAATTGAAATAATTTATTTAAAATTACACCATAGGCAAAAATACCTTTTACTTTCACCACTTATCGTATAAGGTGGTATAAGTATTTGCATGTGTTTATAAATTAAAAAACACAAATAGATGAAAATATTACTTTTGAATGAATATGTTTTTTTTAATAAGCCATTTTTATATGGATGTTGTATAGTTTTTATTGCTTTTGTTTTTGTTTTTTTTGTGTTATTTTTTTTACTATGAAATATATAAAAATTTTTTGCTTTGTTTTAAAAAAAATAAGAGTTTTAAAATTTTTGATATACCTACATACAGGCATCCATATGTATGTGCATATCTCTTTGCCGTAATATATATAGAGTTATAGCGAAGGACAAACAACGAAATTTTAATTTTGTCTAGCAAATGTAACTGAAGAATAGTCTAAATTTATAAGTTTTTATAAGAGCAAAATAGATTATTTAGTGTGAAAAATTCAAATCCCGTACACCGGGTATAGATGTTTGTTAATTGTTAATAGGTAAACTGAATAGATTTTTGTTGAGAAATAAAAATAAATATGTGAGTGCGTACATACTTAAGAGAAAAGTAAATTGATACCTATCTGAAAAAAATTTTTTTCAATTTTTCCATAAATTAATTTACTTTTCTCTAAATAAAAAAAACCCAATCAACTCAAAAATTCAATTTCTATTTTATTTTTTTTAATAAAACGAAAAAAGCCGAAACAACTGTGTAGGTATATTTTTTTTTTTGATTTTAAAAGTCAAAATTATAATAAAGTTCAGAATTTAATTCAGTGTAAACTTCACCTATAAATAATGATACATAATCTACGATTAAGTAAAATTATTATGCGTAAATTCTAAATGTAGTCAGCACTCAGCACCTAATAAAGTACCTATAAAATTTGATAAAAAAACTACATTGTTATTCCTTTTAATTTAAATTTTATTTATAAAGGAAAAAAGCCAAGTGGAAATTATTGATTAATGATTAATAATTCAAAATACATAATGTATGTAATAAAATTCCATTTGGCATAAAAAACCCTTATTATTATTATAAATTAAATAAAATATGCAAACAAAAAAATTTAAAAAACAATTCAAAATAAAAATAAAAACAGCCATCATAATTATTCACAAATAAAAAAGTAAAAAAAAAAATGTAAAAATAAATTTAAAAATAATTATTTCACAATTATATATACTAATATACAAAATAAATAATAAAAAATAAAACAAAATTTAAAACATAATTAATTTCAAACCAATAGATAAATATACTTACGAGTTACGACCTTAAAAAAAATTGCTGTGCCTTAATGTTTTATGGAAATTATTTATTAAAGAAATTTAGCTATGTACTTAATATAAGGGAAACAAAAAAAAAATAGCTCTTAGCTGTTAATCATTCGTAAATATCAGACAGACAAACACACTGATGGATAAATGACAATAGACAGATAGACAGATAAAAAACAAATGAATTCAAATGAAAAAATCATATAATAATACATTATATATATATATATATATATGTGTATGTATGTACTTTTAAACTGAAAAACAGAAGAGCAGTTGTTTTTTATTATTTGTTAGACAGACACACAAACAGACTGATGTATAGATAGATAAACAGACGGACAGACAATTAAAAATGAATTTATTTTTTTATTATAGTTTAAAAATTCCTTTTAGTTTTCTTAGGCAGACCAAAAAACACATGGGAATGAAGATTGACGGAAAGACAGACAGACAAAAATTAATTGATATTCTTTATTTTTTTTTAAACAGACAGACAAACTGACGAATACAGATTGCTAAAAATACGGACAGACAATTAAATATGCATTGTATTTCTTAATTTTTTATTTTGAACTTGATTTTGTTTCTTGTCCAAAACCCACTTGCTATTTTTCCAAAGTAAAACTAGAATTAAGAAATCAGTACATAAGACTCTATGTTCATAGCAACTATTATCTTTCTGAAACCAATCGGGAAAATGAAAATTTATTTTTTGTTCGCATTGTTTGACGATATTTTGTTTTAAGTTTCGTACGAACGGTGTTTTTTGAAAATATTGAGAAAAGACACTTACGTGCAAGCGGCATATTTGAAAGAACTTTTCTGAAGGCCATGATAAAATTGGATAATTGGTTGAAGTTTCATATTCTTTTAATTTTATAAGAATTTCTGTTAAATTATAATTATTTTTGTTTTTTAACATTTCGTTAGAACAATTTTCACAATTTTTACCTATTTTTTTGAACATTTTGAAAATGCAGTACCCCGCAAAGTACCTTGTTGCAACATCGGTTATATTAGGTACCTCTACTGCTATTGTGTTATTACCTACGTTCATATTATTTTCAATGTCGTCAATTTGAATATCATCGCTTTGTTCAGATAGTTCATTCCCATTGGATAAATTGAAAGAAGTTTCTTCAGTATTTTGCAAAACTATATCCCAATCTAGGCGAAGGAAATCACAATCGTCTTCCTCACAATTTGAAAATTTTGATTTAAACAGAATGTTTAAAGAAATTATTTTGGCAAATGAGGAGCTAAACTCGGCAACACTCGGATTGTTTTTATTAACATTTCTAGCCCTCAATTTACCAAATAAATTTTCGAGTGGATCTTGGTTCAACTTATTGGCATAAATATAAAAAATATTGTCATTAGACGAAAATAATGTTGCAGTTAGTTTGAGAACGCTGTCAATTGTTATTACCAGACCTTTAAAACAAAAAGGTTCTCTTGCAGGACCCATTGGTTTAATATTTAAAATATATTCTCTCATTTCTCTAAGAAAACTAAAATTATATTCATTTCGCTGAAGTGGTGGGTTCCCATTCAACACATCAAAAAGTTTATTCATCTTTTTAATGAATTCCGCTGTTGGTTTTGCAAACTTTTTGATATTAAGTGGAAATTTATTTAATGCTATAAGAGCTTCGATTCCACAAGCAACACTTCTGCTTAAAACTTGTGTAGCTAGTTTGACACTCATTTTTTGAAAATTTGTAGGATTAATATGTGCATTAGTTAATTTAGGGCACATTTTGGTAGTATTTGTTTTTTCTAAGTTGTATAGATACTCAACAACTTTCCAGCTTATTTCCCCATCACTAGTAAATAAATTATGTTTATTTAAATTGGTTCTAACACTCTTAAAAAGATGAGGAATGTCGTACATAAAATAAATTATTTGGTCTTTATATAAGAAACTGGAATTATTTTGTGAAATATTCAAACTAGCAAAAAGACTACGGTTAGTTGGACCTTGGTCGCAACAAATAGCTCTGACATTTAATTGAAGATTTTTGCAAATCTCCAGACATTTATATAACTCTAACTCGAGTTGACATTTTGGTATACTACCTGGACAAGCAACATAGTATAATGGTTGCTTAAATTTCCCACAAATACTCCTAACCATGAATACACAAACCGACTTTGCACATTCATTTAATCTTGTATTTTTCCCGTAGTCTACAAAACCCTCTATTATATCCTTATGTTTATTATATGATAAATTCATTTGTATACTCATTTCGTCGAAAATAAGAACTACTTCCTTTTCAATTTCATTTAAATTTGAATTAACGTAATTCTTTAATTCCTGATAGACATTAATGTCCATTCCAGGTAACAAACTTTTGATTTTTATCCATCTGTGCAAAGAAGAGGGATGTGGTAAATGAAAACCAAGCTGATCCCTTAAAAAGTTGTAACCTGCTGAAGAACGAAAAAAGATAACTTGAGAAATCCATTTTTCGTCCTCCATGAAATTTTTATTTTTGTCAGAAAGAATTAATTTAGAAAATATTTTAGAATTTTTACTTACGGGTAATCGGTCAATTAAATTTTCTAACGGAAAACGGTTTTCTTTTTCTAAATTTTGATTGATCTGCTTCAATCTACTAATTTTTCTTAAAAGCACCTTTTTCGTTTTTTTAAAGTTATTCAACTTTGTTGTCAAAACTTTCTTTTCTTTTTTCAATTTTCTTAATGAATTAATGTAAAAGTGCTGTTGTTTGCAGCAATTTTCACACTTTAAAAATTCATTTTGTAATTTATTTGAATCTATAACTCTTGCAGCTCTATTTAATTCTTCAATATCAACACTTTCGTCCAAATCATTCAGAAGTGTCGGCTTTAAATAGTTAACTCGTGCATAAGTTCGATCAAAATGATTAACATTAAGGGCATCATCATTTTCGAAATATGAATTTTCATATTTCTCTAGCGCAAATTTTGGCACAGCAGTTTTTTTTAAACGTCGTATACCTGCATTTTAATAAATTTAATATTAATTTAAAAGAATTAAATTTCGTATCATACAGTAATTATATACATAGAGTACCTATTCATGTAGAAAAAAAAATTCAATTAAAAAGGAAACTTAACAGGATTAATTATATAAAATTTTTTTACATAATTTGAAAAAATATTCAGAGATAAGAAGAATATGCAAGTAAAATACTAGGAAAGAAAAAAATAAACTCTTCCATAAATCTTTTCCTATTACAATACAATGCAATCGTGAATATTTTTACATACAGCGACTAATATAATATGAACAAAAACCAAAACAAAAAGAAGTTAGAATCATAGTTGACTAATATATTTATATAATTTTCGCCAAATTATATATATTAATTATATAATGTTCGCCAAAATATGATAACCGTGAAAAACTAATTTTTACTAAATTAAAAAAACTGGCTAAATATTTAATTATACATCAATATTCCATGAATATAGTTACTTTTATGATAATTTGTGTACATATTTAGGTAAGAAAAACGAAATACTACATTCGTAAATACTACAGATGCTACCTACTTTAATAATTAATTTAAAAAATTTAAAAATAATAGCGTACCTATATCACTACTTTGAAAATGTTTGCTGCATATAAGAGATTTTTTAACTCTTCTCATGTTAAATTCTCCTACTGCAGCCTTCCATTCCCTATACATCCTTGAATTTTCTTTAGGGAACTTAAAAAATTGCCGGTCAGGAAATGTGTTTGAGTCCGCTTTGCAACTCAAAATATGGCAAATTCGTTTTTGCGAAGCCATTTTAAATTATTGCTGATAAAAAATAAAAAATTATTAAAATTATATACTTCTTATAATATAATGTAGTAAAAAAATATACTTAAAAAATTACTTACCTTTAAAAAAAATTTCCTTCAACTTTTGAATTTGAATTTTCAACTTCTATTATTTTATTCTTATATTATAATAAATGAATACACAATTAATATATTTGTATGTATGTATATTATAATTCATATAATAATATTATACCACATATCCATATATAAATTATTATAATCTAATCTAAGTACACAGCGATATTCTATTTATTTATGTATACATTATATAAGTTCAGTAGAACTACCACATAGATAAAAATGTGATCGACTCGAAAACAATAAAAACGCTTAATTTCTAATGGAGTGAGTGGTGAGTAAAATTTTTTACCACAGAAGATTTTTTTTTGTGCATGGTATATTTTGGATTTTTTTAATCAATTTCTTATTTCACCATAGATCTAATTTTTAGTTCCAAACGGTCATAGTAGCGACATCTATGTGCTAAAATTACTTGGGGTCATTTTTTTTACGAATTGAGACATCTGTATATTATTTATTTGTGGTATAATGTTTCAAGTGAAATTGAAGAGCAAGAATCGTTAATTGACTAAATTATTTTTATTTTACAATTAAAATTTTTTCCGTTAAATTAATAGATTTTGACTGATAAATAAGGATATAAAATACATTATTAAAGTATATTAAATTTCTCATTTAAAAACTTTAAATGCTATATTAAAATACTTTTTTCTAATTTTTTGCTTTAAATTTTTACGTAAATTCATTATTAAATTAATAGATTTTGAATAAATACTGATAAATAAGAAAACAATAATGTAAGTACAATGAATGTGTAATCTTAAAGAAATTAAATGTTCCTTATGTATACATATTATTAAAATATATTATGTTTATAAACTTAAAATGTTATAAAATACTTTCTTATAATTTTTTGCTTTTTATTATTTATTTATTTTGTGCAAACAAAAATTATAATAAAATATAGAGTCGATATATTCAAAAATTAAAACTGCTTTTTTTTGTGTAAAATTAGGTTTTTGACAGTGTGGTACAATTTGGTACAATTTTAAACCTCAATGCAGTACACCAAAAAAATTTGGAATTCCATCACTGCTACCTACCCAATTGTAATTAATAAATAAAAGTATGATTTATATAACATTTTATACGAAAATCGACTGTGAGTTTTAACCGTGATATAAAATAATTGAAAATGTAGTAAAATGTATGCTTGTATTTGGTATAATTGTGTACAGTGTATATTATTACACAAAAAAACAACAACACACCCTAAAAGCAAATGGCGGCTTACATCATGATCATTTTCTGATGTAAAAAATTATATAAAAGTCAGGGCTGCCACTCTCTTATAATAAAATGTGTAAGCCAAAGCTGTCACTTTGTGAGTAATAGTATGAGCAAATTTTTGAATAAAAATGAGCAAATTTGATAAAAAAAAGATAAAAATTTGAATAAAACTGTAAAAAATGAGAATAAAAATGAATAATAGGGTATGATTTGGTAAAAAAAGAGAAAAATTTGAGTAAAAATGTAAAAAATAAGAATAACGAGGAAGATTATAGTTGCCCTTGTCAACTTTTAGATACCCGTGCATTCCCACTATAATATGAAAAATAAACCGTTATTTATTTCTATAATGCTAGAATATATTACAAAAAATATAAAAAAGTAAAATAGTTTAAAAAAATTTAACTCATAATCCCATAATTTTTGCTTAAAAAAAACAAAAAAAAAAAAATGCCCCACCCTAAAAGTTGGTCCGAGTGATATCCAACTTTGCCAAGTAACTTGTCCTATTACTTTACCTGCCCAATTTTAATTTTAACCTCCTAGCTTTATTAGATTCACAGTTATTGAACTGAAAACTTTGTATGGCAGCACCCCGAAAATGGGGCCGTAACATTTTGAAAATTTATGTAAGTGCTTGATTCATTATATAACTAACAGTTTGTAATTTTCATCCTCGTAGTATAATTAGTTTTGAAGAAATTCATATTGGTGTAAATAAGTTGTGTGGCAGCTCCCCGAAGCTTTGGTCTGGTTTTAACCAAAAAGAATAGGGAACCTAAAAAATGTCCAAAAAAATTTTTTGTGTAAATTTCAAAACTCTAGCTCTAATTTTTCAATTCTATCTCTTGTAATAATTAATTTTTAATTCACAAATACTTATATTAAAACCAAGCAAAATAAGCATCATATTATAATCATACTCATATAATGATCAGATCATCATGATCAAAAATTATCATCATATTCATAATTTTTTTTTCATTTTAATTCATAAATCTAAAAGTACAAAGTCCAAATCTAAAATTTTTTTAAAAATTTTACGCAGCATTTAAATCGTATGAAATCGAAATCGAAATCGTTATCTATCTACAAAAAAAAAAAAAACAAACAAAAAAACAAACAAAAACAAAATTCATATAATTTCATGTTATACAAGATGTGCAGATATATTTCAAATTTTTATATGAAAATATGGGAGTTAAAAAAGTTAGTTGTTCGAGAGCTACCCGAAGTTTTGGTCCGATCTTAACCAAAAAAAATAGGGAACCTAGAAATTGATTGAAAAATATTTTGTGAAAATTTCAGAACTGTAGCTCCTTTAGTTTTTGAGTTATCGTGCTGACACACGGACGGACGGACGGACGGACGGACAGACACACATAGCTAGATCGACTTATTTTTCGATTCTGAGCCGATACGTACCCTTGACACTATATCTAGCTCCTCTAGATCGATGCGTTACAAACGGAGGAGCAATTTTAATATACCCGATGTCATATATGTATGCACGGGTATAAAAATGAATAATTGCGTATGATTTGGTAAAAAAGGGGAAAATTTGAGTAAAAATGTAAAAAATTAGAATAAAAATGAATAATTGTGTATGATTTGGTAAAACAAAGAACAAAATAGTCGAATTGCGGGGATTTATTTCTTAAAATTATATAATTAAATTGTTTAAATTTGTCTTGGCTTAATTTAGTTCCTAAAATTTTGGTAGATGTCACTTGTAATTTAAAATTAAATTAAGTAGGCACTTTTAATAAAAGAATTGGTTATAAATTGTAGAGCTTGAACCTTTTTAAACAATAAAAGGAGGTATTAATTGGCAGTTTTACATGACTGTACTACAATACATTAAAAGAACAAAATACATATTTTTTAATATAATAACATATTTCTTTAATAAAACAAATTCTTATTTTCCATTTATATATATGTATTTGTTTTTAATAAATTCTTTTGAATTACAGACCCCACCCCAACACTAAGCCCCAACAACACAAATAAAAAAAATAAGAAAATAAGAAACTATGTAATATTTAATTTAAATTCTTATTAAACAAATAAGAAATTATTTCTAAAGAGAAAAAATCAAGTAGGGAAGGAAGCCCTCCCCCACTCATTAAAAAAATAGGAAACTACTTCTTTTTTTATTGATAATTAGGAACGTGGCATTTAATAATAAAAACAAAAAGAAAAAATCAAAAAATTCCAATTAAAAATTAAAAATTGAATTGGGCCCTCCCCCACCCCTATCCCTACGACCAATCGTAGAAACGTAGAATGCGACGAACAACGAAATGCGTAGAATACCAGTAAAAATGTAAAAATTTATTATAATTTAATAAAGAAAAAAAAAAAAAATTTATTTTCTAAAGCCGATACAAGTACTGACATGGTTAAAAACTAAAAACAAATTTTTTTTTTGAGACAAAAGCGCATGGTATGTTAACAGTGCTACGAAAAATGTACGCAATGTTAAACAACCAACAAAAAAAGCAAAAAAAAAAAAATTTTTGTTCAAAGCCGATGCAAGTACTGACATGGTTAAAAACTAAAAACAAATTTTTTTTTTAAGACAAAAGTGGATCGTATGTTAAATGTGCTACGAAAAATGTACGCAATGTTAAACAACCAACAAAAAAAACACAAAAAAAAAAAAATTTTTTTTCAAAGCCGATGCAAGTACCAGCATGGTTAAAAAAAAAAATTTTTTAAGACAAAAGCGCATCGTATGTTAACAGTGCTACGAAAAATGTACGCAATGTTAAACAACCAACAAAAAAAACAAAAAAAAAATGTTTTTTCAAAGCCGATGCAAGTACTGACATGGTTAAAAACTAAAAACAAATTTTTTTTTTGAGACAAAAGCGCATCGTATGTTAAATGTGCTACGAAAAATGTACGCAATGTAAAACAACCAACAAAAAAAACAAAAAAAACAAAATTTTTTTTCAAAGCCGATGCAAGTACCAGCATGGTTAAAAAAAAAAAATTTTTTAAGACAAAAGCGCATCGTATGTAAACAGTGCTACGAAAAATGTACGCAATGTTAAACAACCAACAAAAAAAACAAAAAAAAAAAATATTTTTTCAAAGCCGATGCAAGTACTGACATGGTTAAAAACTAAAAACAAATTTTTTTTTTGAGACAAAAGCGCATCGTATGTTAAATGTGCTACGAAACATGTACGCAATGTTAAACAACCAACAAAAAAAACAAAAAAAAAAATGTTTTTTCAAAGCCGATGCAAGTACTAAATTGTTAAAAAAAAAAATTTTTTTAAGACAAAAGCGCATCGTATGTAAACAGTGCTACGAAAAATGTACGCAATGTTAAACAACCAACAAAAAAAACAAAAAAAAAAAAAATGTTTTTTCAAAGCCGATGCAAGTACCAGCATGGTTAAAAAAAAAAATTTTTTTTAAGACAAAAGCGCATCGTAAGTTAAATGTGCTACGAAAAATGTACGCAATGTTAAACAACCAACAAAGAAAACAAAAAAAAAAAAAATTTTTTTTCAAAGCCGATGCAAGGACTAAATTGTTAAAAAAAAAATTTTTTTTTAAGACAGAAGCCCATCGTATGTTAAATGTGCTACGAAAAATGTACGCAATGTTAAACAACCCAGAAAAAAAACAAAAAAAAAAAAAATTTTTTTTCAAAGCCGATGCAAGTACCAGCATGGTTAAAAAAAAAAATTTTTTAAGACAAAAGCGCATCGTATGTTAACAGTGCTACGAAAAATGTACGCAATGTTAAACAACCAACAAAAAAAACAAAAAAAAAAAAATGTTTTTTCAAAGCCGATGCAAGTACTGACATGGTTAAAAACTAAAAACAAATTTTTTTTTTGAGACAAAAGCGCATCGTATGTTAAATGTGCTACGAAATATGTACGCAATGTTAAACAACCAACAAAAAAAACAAAAAAAAAAAAATTTTTTTTCAAAGCCGATGCAAGTACCAGCATGGTTAAAAAAAAAAATTTTTTAAGACAAAAGCGCATCGTATGTTAACAGTGCTACGAAAAATGTACGCAATGTTAAACAACCAACAAAAAAAACAAAAAAAAAAAAATGTTTTTTCAAAGCCGATGCAAGTACTGACATGGTTAAAAACTAAAAACAAATTTTTTTTTTGAGACAAAAGCGTATCGTATGTTAAATGTGCTACGAAAAATGTACGCAATGTTAAACAACCAACAAAAAAAACAAAAAAAAAAAAATTTTTTTTCAAAGCCGATGCAAGTACCAGCATGGTTAAAAAAAAAAAATTTTTTAAGACAAAAGCGCATCGTATGTAAACAGTGCTACGAAAAATGTACGCAATGTTAAACAACCAACAAAAAAAACAAAAAAAAAAAAATTTTTTTTCAAAGCCGATGCAAGTACTGACATGGTTAAAAACTAAAAACAAATTTTTTTTTTGAGACAAAAGCGCATCGTATGTCAAATGTGCTACGAAACATGTACGCAATGTTAAACAACCAACAAAAAAAAAACAAAAAAAAAAAATGTTTTTTCAAAGCCGATGCAAGTACTGACATGGTTAAAAACTAAAAACTAATTTTTTTTTTGAGACAAAAGCGCATCGTATGTTAAATGTGCTACGAAACATGTACGCAATGTTAAACAACCAACAAAAAAAACAAAATAAAAAAATGTTTTTTCAAAGCCGATGCAAGTACCGGCATGGTTAAAAAAAAATTTTTTTTAAGACAAAAGCGCATCGTAAGTTAAATGTGCTACGAAAAATGTACGCAATGTTAAACAACCAACAAAAAAAACAAAAAAAAAAAAATTTTTTTTCAAAGCCGATGCAAGTACTAAATTGTTAAAAAAAAAATTTTTTTTTAAGACAGAAGCCCATCGTATGTTAAATGTGCTACGAAAAATGTACGCAATGTTAAACAACCAACATAAAAAACAAAAAAAAAAAATTTTTTTTTCAAAGCCGATGCAAGTACCAACATGGTTAAAAACTAAAAATAAATTTTTTTTAAGACAAAAGTGGATCGTATGTTAAATTTGCTACGAAAATTGTACGCAATCGCTCCGACCAATCGTAGAAACGTAGAATGCGACGAACGACGAAATGCGTAGAATACCTATGAAAATATAAAAATTTATTATAATTTAATAAAAAAAAAAAAAAAAAAACAACAAAAAGCTACTACTAATACTAATATTACTACTAAACTACATAAGCATAAACATAAGCATACTACCTACCCAATTGTAATTAATAAATAAAAGTATGATTTATATAACATTTTATACGAAAATCGACTGTGAGTTTTAACCGTGATATAAAATAATTGAAAATGTAGTAAAATGTATGCTTGTATTTGGTATAATTGTGTACAGTGTATATTATTACACAAAAAAACAACAACACACTCTAAAAGCAAATGGCGGCTTACATCATGATCATTTTCTGACGTGAAACATTATATAAAAGTCAGGGCTGCCACTCTCTTATAATAAAATGTGTAAGCCAAAGCTGTCACTTTGTGAGTAATAGTATGAGCAAATTTTTGAATAAAAATGAGCAAATTTGATAAAAAAAAAGATAAAAATTTGAATAAAACTGTAAAAAATGAGAATAAAAATGAATAATAGGGTATGATTTGGTAAAAAAAGAGAAAAATTTGAGTAAAAATGTAAAAAATAAGAATAAAAATGAATAATTGCGTATGATTTGGTAAAAAAGTGGAAAATTTGAGTAAAAATGTAAAAAATGAGAATAAAAATGAATAATTGTGTATGATTTGGTAAAACAAAGAACAAAATAGTCGAATTGCGGGGATTTATTTCTTAAAATTATATAATTAAATTGTTTAAATTTGTCTTGGCTTAATTTAGTTCCTAAAATTTTGGTAGATGTCACTTATAATTTAAAATTAAATTAAGTAGGCACTCTTAATAAAAGAATTGGTTATAAATTGTAGAGCTTGAACCTTTTTAAACAATAAAAGGAGGTATTAATTGCCAGTTTTACATGACTGTACTACAATACATTAAAAGAACAAAATACATATTTTTTAATATAATAACATATTTCTTTAATAAAACAAATTCTTATTTTCCATTTATATATATGTATTTGTTTTTAATAAATTCTTTTGAATTACAGACCCCACCCCAACACTAAGCCCCAACAACACAAATAAAAAAAATAAGAAAATAAGAAAGTATGTAATATTTAATTTAAATTCTTATTAAACAAATAAGAAATTATTTCTAAAGAGAAAAAATCAAGTAGGGAAGGAAGCCCTCTCCCACTCATTAAAAATATAGGAAACTACTTCTTTTTTTATTGATAATTAGGAACGTGGCATTTAATAATAAAAACAAAAAGAAAAAATCAAAAAATTCCAATTAAAAATTAAAAATTGAATTGGGCCCTCCCCCACCCCTATCCCTCCGACCAATCGTAGAAACGTAGAATGCGACGAACAACGAAATGCGTAGAATACCAGTAAAAATTTAAAAATTTATTATAATTTAATAAAGAAAAAAAAAAAAAATTTATTTTCTAAAGCCGATACAAGTACTGACATGGTTAAAAACTAAAAACAAATTTTTTTTTTGAGACAAAAGCGCATCGTATGTTAACAGTGCTACGAAAAATGTACGCAATGTTAAACAACCAACAAAAAAAGCAAAAAAAAAAAAATTTTTTTTCAAAGCCGATGCAAGTACTGACATGGTTAAAAACTAAAAACAAATTTTTTTTTTAAGACAAAAGTGGATCGTATGTTAAATGTGCTACGAAAAATGAACGCAATGTTAAACAACCAACAAAAAAAACAAAAAAAAAAAAAATTTTTTTTCAAAGCCGATGCAAGTACCAGCATGGTTAAAAAAAAAAATTTTTGAGACAAAAGCGCATCGTATGTTAACAGTGCTACGAAAAATGTACGCAATGTTAAACAACCAAAAAAAAAAAAAAAAAAAAAAATGTTTTTTCAAAGCCGATGCAAGTACTGACATGGTTAAAAACTAAAAACAAATTTTTTTTTTGAGACAAAAGCGCATCGTATGTTAAATGTGCTACGAAAAATGTACGCAATGTTAAACAACCAACAAAAAAAACAAAAAAAAAAAAATGTTTTTTCAAAGCCGATGCAAGTACCAGCATGGTTAAAAAAAAAAAATTTTTTAAGACAAAAGCGCATCGTATGTAAACAGTGCTACGAAAAATGTACGCAATGTTAAACAACCAACAAAAAAAACAAAAAAAAAAAATTTTTTTTCAAAGCCGATGCAAGTACCAGCATGGTTAAAAAAAAAAAATTTTTTAAGACAAAAGCGCATCGTATGTAAACAGTGCTACGAAAAATGTACGCAATGTTAAACAACCATCAAAAAAAACATAAAAAAAAAAAATGTTTTTTCAAAGCCGATGCAAGTACTGACATGGTTAAAAACTAAAAACTAATTTTTTTTTTGAGACAAAAGCGCATCGTAAGTTAAATGTGCTACGAAAAATGTACGCAATGTTAAACAACCAACAAAAAAAACAAAAAAAAAAAAATTTTTTTTCAAAGCCGATGCAAGTACTAAATTGTTAAAAAAAAAATTTTTTTTTAAGACAGAAGCCCATCGTATGTTAAATGTGCTACGAAAAATGTACGCAATGTTAAACAACCAACATAAAAAACAAAAAAAAAAAATTTTTTTTTCAAAGCCGATGCAAGTACCAACATGGTTAAAAACTAAAAATAAATTTTTTTTAAGACAAAAGTGGATCGTATGTTAAATTTGCTACGAAAATTGTACGCAATCGCTCCGACCAATCGTAGAAACGTAGAATGCGACGAACGACGAAATGCGTAGAATACCTATGAAAATATAAAAATTTATTATAATTTAATAAAAAAAAAAAAAAAAAAACAACAAAAAGCTACTACTAATACTAATATTACTACTAAACTACATAAGCATAAACATAAGCATACTACCTACCCAATTGTAATTAATAAATAAAAGTATGATTTATATAACATTTTATACGAAAATCGACTGTGAGTTTTAACCGTGATATAAAATAATTGAAAATGTAGTAAAATGTATGCTTGTATTTGGTATAATTGTGTACAGTGTATATTATTACACAAAAAAACAACAACACACTCTAAAAGCAAATGGCGGCTTACATCATGATCATTTTCTGATGTAAAAAATTATATAAAAGTCAGGGCTGCCACTCTCTTATAATAAAATGTGTAAGCCAAAGCTGTCACTTTGTGAGTAATAGTATGAGCAAATTTTTGAATAAAAATGAGCAAATTTGATAAAAAAAAAAGATCAAAATTTGAATAAAACTGTAAAAAATGAGAATAAAAATGAATAATAGGGTATGATTTGGTAAAAAAAGAGAAAAATTTGAGTAAAAATGTAAAAAATAAGAATAAAAATGAATAATTGCGTATGATTTGGTAAAAAAGTGGAAAATTTGAGTAAAAATGTAAAAAATGAGAATAAAAATGAATAATTGTGTATGATTTGGTAAAACAAAGAACAAAATAGTCGAATTGCGGGGATTTATTTCTTAAAATTATATAATTAAATTGTTTAAATTTGTCTTGGCTTAATTTAGTTCCTAAAATTTTGGTAGATGTCACTTATAATTTAAAATTAAATTAAGTAGGCACTTTTAATAAAAGAATTGGTTATAAATTGTAGAGCTTGAACCTTTTTAAACAATAAAAGGAGGTATTAATTGGCAGTTTTACATGACTGTACTACAATACATTAAAAGAACAAAATACATATTTTTTAATATAATAACATATTTCTTTAATAAAACAAATTCTTATTTTCCATTTATATATATGTATTTGTTTTTAATAAATTCTTTTGAATTACAGACCCCACCCCAACACTAAGCCCCAACAACACAAATAAAAAAAATAAGAAAATAAGAAACTATGTAATATTTAATTTAAATTCTTATTAAACAAATAAGAAATTATTTCTAAAGAGAAAAAATCAAGTAGGGAAGGAAGCCCTCCCCCACTCATTAAAAAAATAGGAAACTACTTCTTTTTTTATTGATAATTAGGAACGTGGCATTTAATAATAAAAACAAAAAGAAAAAATCAAAAAATTCCAATTAAAAATTAAAAATTGAATTGGGCCCTCCCCCACCCCTATCCCTCCGACCAATCGTAGAAACGTAGAATGCGACTAACAACGAAATGCGTAGAATACCAGTAAAAATTTAAAAATTTATTATAATTTAATAAAGAAAAAAAAAAAAAAATTTATTTTCTAAAGCCGATACAAGTACTGACATGGTTAAAAACTAAAAACAAATTTTTTTTTTAAGACAAAAGTGGATCGTATGTTAAATGTGCTACGAAAAATGTACGCAATGTTAAACAACCAACAAAAAACGCAAAAAAAAAAAAATTTTTTTTCAAAGCCGATGCAAGTACTGACATGGTTAAAAACTAAAAACAAATTTTTTTTTTAAGACAAAAGTGGATCGTATGTTAAATGTGCTACGAAAAATGTACGCAATGTTAAACAACCAACAAAAAAAACAAAAAAAAAAAAATTTTTTTTCAAAGCCGATGCAAGTACCAGCATGGTTAAAAAAAAAAATTTTTTAAGACAAAAGCGCATCGTATGTTAACAGTGCTACGAAAAATGTACGCAATGTTAAACAACCAACAAAAAAAACAAAAAAAAAAAAATGTTTTTTCAAAGCCGATGCAAGTACTGACATGGTTAAAAAAAAAAAATTTTTTAAGACAAAAGCGCATCGTATGTAAACAGTGCTACGAAAAATGTACGCAATGTTAAACAACCAACAAAAAAAACAAAAAAAAAAAATTTTTTCTCAAAGCCGATGCAAGTACTGACATGGTTAAAAACTAAAAACAAATTTTTTTTTTGAGACAAAAGCGCATCGTATGTTAAATGTGCTACGAAACATGTACGCAATGTTAAACAACCAACAAAAAAAACAAAAAAAAAAAATGTTTTTTCAAAGCCGATGCAAGTACCAGCATGGTTAAAAAAAAAAATTTTTTTAAGACAAAAGTGGATCGTATGTTAAATGTGCTACGAAAAATGTACGCAATGTTAAACAACCAACAAAAAAAACAAAAAAAAAAAAAATTTTTTTTCAAAGCCGATGCAAGTACCAGCATGGTTAAAAAAAAAATTTTTTAAGACAAAAGCGCATCGTATGTTAACAGTGCTACGAAAAATGTACGCAATGTTAAACAACCAACAAAAAAAACAAAAAAAAAAAAATGTTTTTTCAAAGCCGATGCAAGTACTGACATGGTTAAAAACTAAAAACAAATTTTTTTTTTGAGACAAAAGCGCATCGTATGTTAAATGTGCTACGAAAAATGTACGCAATGTTAAACAACCAACAAAAAAAACAAAAAAAAAAAAATGTTTTTTCAAAGCCGATGCAAGTACTAAATTGTTAAAAAAAATATTTTTTTTTAAGACAGAAGCCCATCGTATGTTAAATGTGCTACGAAAAATGTACGCAATGTTAAACAACCAACATAAAAAACAAAAAAAAAAAATTTTTTTTTCAAAGCCGATGCAAGTACTAACATGGTTAAAAACTAAAAACAAATTTTTTTTAAGACAAAAGTGGATCGTATGTTAAATTTGCTACGAAAATTGTACGCAATCAAAAAACAAAACCAATCGTAGAAACGTAGAATGCGACGAACGACGAAATGCGTAGAATACCTATGAAAATATAAAAATTTATTATAATTTAATAAAGAAAAAAAAACAACAAAAAGCTACTACTAATACTAATATTACTACTAAACTACATAAGCATAAGCATAAGCATACTACCTACCCAATTGTAATTAATAAATAAAAGTATGATTTATATAACATTTTATACGAAAATCGACTGTGAGTTTTAACCGTGATATAAAATAATTGAAAATGTAGTAAAATGTATGCTTGTATTTGGTATAATTGTGTACAGTGTATATTATTACACAAAAAAACAACAACACACCCTAAAAGCAAATGGCGGCTTACATCATGATCATTTTCTGATGTAAAAAATTATATAAAAGTCAGGGCTGCCACTCTCTTATAATAAAATGTGTAAGCCAAAGCTGTCACTTTGTAAGTAATAGTATGAGCAAATTTTTGAATAAAAATGAGCAAATTTGATAAAAAAAAAGATAAAAATTTGAATAAAACTGTAAAAAATGAGAATAAAAATGAATAATAGGGTATGATTTGGTAAAAAAAGAGAAAAATTTGAGTAAAAATGTAAAAAATAAGAATAAAAATGAATAATTGCGTATGATTTGGTAAAAAAGGGGAAAATTTGAGTAAAAATGTAACAAGTAAAGCAACAGTCAGTCGGTGCAACCGACTTAGAAATACCCTACACCTATTTGGTTCAAATTTAACGACATATCCATAAGTCATTTTAACACCATAAAAGCTGTTATTAATTTGATCGTAAGACATAGCTAACCAAATCAACTTTATAATACTAAAAACATTTTCTAATTACACTATCTATTAAAAAATATTACAAATTCTTACTAATTTATCTATTTAAAAATATTAAAAAACAAACAAACTTGAAATAAATGAAAATATATTTATTCCAATTACATTACAAAATGAAAAAATTCTAATTATTAAATTTTGTGATAAAAAGATAATCAAAGCATAATATATTTAATAATCCAAATTTTTAAAAATTGCAATTATTTTAAATGGTTAGTTTATATTCCTAATAGCTTATAAACGCAAAATATGCAATAAATGTATTTCTAAAATACAATTAAAAATTTACACCTTTTCATATAATTCATTTAAATATAAAAATAAATTTTAAATAAATGCAAGAAGTACCTTTGAACATAGCTGAACCAATACAATTAAGTCTAGATTTCGGAGACACATAGGACATAGGAAATATATTCTTTGGCTTCGAAATTAAACTCGACCACAACCAATTCCCATGGTACTTTCATTACTAGTAACCTAGTGTTAAATTTCATCAAAATACCGGCATTATTTTTTGAGTTATGGTGTTTTTAAGATATATGTTTGTTACTCCTTGAACTTTTCAAGGGTTTCAGAACCCGAAATTATGGTACGGTTTCGCCCATATGCAGTCCCGTCATACTTTCAATACTAGTTAATCCTTGTACACAATTGGAACGTTCTATCTTAATTTTAAGTTACTAGTTTTATTAATTTCGATGATAAGCTTTTACACATTGGGGGGTCTAAGAGAGGTTCTGAACCACCACTCCAATTGATCCCAAATTTAGGGGGCACGCAAGAAATAGTAAAGAACACCCTGGGCCAAATTTGGAGCTTCTACATTTGTTTCAAGTTACTATATTTATTAATTTCGAAAATATGCTTTAAGGTGCTCGGAACTGAGTGGCTGGTCCCCGACCAAGGAGCCCAAATTTCAAAGACACTTACGAAATAGGAAGGGACACCCTGATACCAAATTTGGAGGTTCTATCTTCATTGGTTTCGGAATTATGCTCGTTTGGCCTAAATTCGATCAAAAAGTTCTAAGTTCCGAACCCATTGTCCAATCCTCATCGTACGTAATCACCGCCGTAGTTTCATTACCAATAACCTACAGCACAAATTTCATGAAGATAGCCTCATTAGTTGTTGAGTTATCGTGATTTTTTATATATGTTCGTTAGCTCTGACATCGATTAAAAGGTCCGGAATCCGAACCGTTGGGCTGATTTCGCCCTTATATAGTCCGCGCTGTACTTATAGTACTAGTTAACCCTTGTACACAATTTCAACGGTCTATCCTAATTTTAAGTAACTATTTTTAGTAATTTCAATTATAAGGCTTTTAAACTTGGGAGGTCTGCGAGGGGTACAGAACCACCACTCCAATTGATCCCAAATTAGGGGAACACAGAAGAGATAGTAAAGTACACCCTTGTGGCAAATTGGAAGCTTCTACATTTTTTCAAGTTGTTATCTTTATTAATTTTAAAGATATGCTTTTAGGTCTTCGGAAATGTGTGGCTGGTCCCCGACCCACTACTCCAATGGGACCCAAATTCACAAGATACCTAGAAAAGAGGAAGGGACACCCTGATACTAAATTTGGAGGTTCTATCTTCATTGGTTTCGGAATTATGCTCGTTTGGCCTAAATTCGATCAAAAAGTTCTAGGTTCCGAACCCATGGTCCAATCCCGACCTTACGCAATTCCCGAAGTAGTTTCATTACTAGTAACCTACAGCACAAATTTGATGAAGATAGCGTCATTAGTTGTTGAGTTATCGCGATTTCTTATATTTGTTCGTTAGCCCTGAAACCGATTAAAAGGTCCAGAATCCGAACCCATGGGCCGATTTCGCCCATTTGCAAGCCCCGCCGTACTTTCAGTTCTAGTAACCTACAGTTAAAATTTCATCAAGATAGCTCAATTATTTTTTGAGTTATCGTGCCTACGGACGGACGGACGGACATGGCTATATCGACTCAGGCGGTCACGCTGATCACAAATATATATACTTTTCCATATCTAGCTCGCTTCCTTTAGGTGGTTACAAACACCATACCAAAGTTAATATACCCCTTTACCTATTCTATATGAGTAGGGTATAAAAAATGAGAATAAAAATGAATAATTGTGTATGATTTGGTAAAACAAAGAACAAAATAGTCGAATTGCGGGGATTTATTTCTTAAAATTATATAATTAAATTGTTTAAATTTGTCTTGGCTTAATTAAGTTCCTAAAATTTTGGTAGATGTCACTTATAATTTAAAATTAAATTAAGTAGGCACTTTTAATAAAAGAATTGGTTATAAATTGTAGAGCTTGAACCTTTTTAAACAATAAAAGGAGGTATTAATTGGCAGTTTTACATGACTGTACTACAATACATTAAAAGAACAAAATACATATTTTTTAATATAATAACATATTTCTTTAATAAAACAAATTCTTATTTTGCATTTATATATATGTATTTGTTTTTAATAAATTTTTTTGAATTACAGACCCCACCGCAACACTAAGCCCCAACAACACAAATAAAAAAAATAAGAAAATAAGAAACTATGTAATATTTAATTTAAATTCTTATTAAACAAATAAGAAATTATTTCTAAATAGAAAAAATGAAGTAGGGAAGGAAGCCCTCCCCCTCTCATTAAAAAAATAGGAAACTACTTCTTTTTTTATTGATAATTAGGAACGTGGCATTTAATAATAAAAACAAAAAGAAAAAATCAAAAAATTCCAATTAAAAATTAAAAATTGAATTGGGCCCTCCCCCACCCCTATCCCTCCGACCAATCGTAGAAACGTAGAATGCGACGAACAACGAAATGCGTAGAATACCAGTAAAAATTTAAAAATTTATTATAATTTAATAAAGAAAAAAAAAAAAAATTTATTTTCTAAAGCCGATACAAGTACTGACATGGTTAAAAACTAAAAACAAATTTTTTTTTTGAGACAAAAGCGCATCGTATGTTAACAGTGCTACGAAAAATGTACGCAATGTTAAACAACCAACAAAAAAAACAAAAAAAAAAAAATTTTTTTTCAAAGCCGATGCAAGTACTGACATGGTTAAAAAAAAAAAATTTTTTAAGACAAAAGCGCATCGTATGTAAACAGTGCTACGAAAAATGTACGCAATGTTAAACAACCAACAAAAAAAACAAAAAAAAAAAATTTTTTTTCAAAGCCGATGCAAGTACTGACATGGTTAAAAACTAAAAACTAATTTTTTTTTTGAGACAAAAGCGCATCGTATGTTAAATGTGCTACGAAAAATGTACGCAATGTTAAACAACCAACAAAAAAAACAAAAAAAAAAAATGTTTTTTCAAAGCCGATGCAAGTACCAGCATGGTTAAAAAAAAAAATTTTTTTTAAGACAAAAGCGCATCGTAAGTTAAATGTGCTACGAAAAATGTACGCAATGTTAAACAACCAACAAAAAAAACAAAAAAAAAAAAATTTTTTTTCAAAGCCGATGCAAGTACTAAATTGTTAAAAAAAAAATTTTTTTTTAAGACAGAAGCCCATCGTATGTTAAATGTGCTACGAAAAATGTACGCAATGTTAAACAACCAACATAAAAAACAAAAAAATAAATTTTTTTTTTCAAAGCCGATGCAAGTACTAACATGGTTAAAAACTAAAAACAAATTTTTTTTAAGACAAAAGTGGAGCGTATGTTAAATTTGCTACGAAAATTGTACGCAATCGCTCCGACCAATCGTAGAAACGTAGAATGCGACGAACGACGAAATGCGTAGAATACCTATGAAAATATTAAAAATTTATTATAATTTAATAAAGAAAAAAAAACAACAAAAAGCTACTACTAATTCTAATATTACTACTAAACTACATAAGCATAAGCATAAGCATACTACCTACCCAATTGTAATTAATAAATAAAAGTATGATTTATATAACATTTTATACGAAAATCGACTGTGAGTTTTAACCGTGATATAAAATAATTGAAAATGTAGTAAAATGTATGCTTGTATTTGGTATAATTGTGTACAGTGTATATTATTACACAAAAAAACAACAACACACCCTAAAAGCAAATGGCGGCTTACATCATGATCATTTTCTGATGTAAAAAATTATATAAAAGTCAGGGCTGCCACTCTCTTATAATAAAATGTGTAAGCCAAAGCTGTCACTTTGTGAGTAATAGTATGAGCAAATTTTTGAATAAAAATGAGCAAATTTGATAAAAAAAAAGATAAAAATTTGAATAAAACTGTAAAAAATGAGAATAAAAATGAATAATTGGGTATGATTTGGTAAAAAAAGAGAAAAATTTGAGTAAAAATGGAAAAAATAAGAATAAAAATGAATAATTGCGAATTTAACATGGTTAAAAACTAAAAACAAATTTTTTTTAAGACAAAAGTGGAGCGTATGTTAAATTTGCTACGAAAATTGTACGCAATCGCTCCGACCAATCGTAGAAACGTAGAATGCGACGAACGACGAAATGCGTAGAATACCTATGAAAATATTAAAAATTTATTATAATTTAATAAAGAAAAAAAAACAACAAAAAGCTACTACTAATTCTAATATTACTACTAAACTACATAAGCATAAGCATAAGCATACTACCTACCCAATTGTAATTAATAAATAAAAGTATGATTTATATAACATTTTATACGAAAATCGACTGTGAGTTTTAACCGTGATATAAAATAATTGAAAATGTAGTAAAATGTATGCTTGTATTTGGTATAATTGTGTACAGTGTATATTATTACACAAAAAAACAACAACACACCCTAAAAGCAAATGGCGGCTTACATCATGATCATTTTCTGATGTAAAAAATTATATAAAAGTCAGGGCTGCCACTCTCTTATAATAAAATGTGTAAGCCAAAGCTGTCACTTTGTGAGTAATAGTATGAGCAAATTTTTGAATAAAAATGAGCAAATTTGATAAAAAAAAAGATAAAAATTTGAATAAAACTGTAAAAAATGAGAATAAAAATGAATAATTGGGTATGATTTGGTAAAAAAAGAGAAAAATTTGAGTAAAAATGGAAAAAATAAGAATAAAAATGAATAATTGCGTATGATTTGGTAAAAAAGGGGAAAATTTGAGTAAAAATGTAAAAAATGAGAATAAAAATGAATAATTGTGTATGATTTGGTAAAACAAAGAACAAAATAGTCGAATTGCGGGGATTTATTTCTTAAAATTATATAATTAAATTGTTTAAATTTGTCTTGGCTTAATTTAGTTCCTAAAATTTTGGTAGATGTCACTTATAATTTAAAATTAAATTAAGTAGGCACTTTTAATAAAAGAATTGGTTATAAATTGTAGAGCTTGAACCTTTTTAAACAATAAAAGGAGGTATTAATTGGCAGTTTTACATGACTGTACTACAATACATTAAAAGAACAAAATACATATTTTTTAATATAATAACATATTTCTTTAATAAAACAAATTCTTATTTTCCATTTATATATATGTATTTGTTTTTAATAAATTTTTTTGAATTACAGACCCCACCCCAACACTAAGCCCCAACAACACAAATAATAAAAATAAGAAAATAAGAAACTATGTAATATTTAATTTAAATTCTTATTAAACAAATAAGAAATTACTTCTAAAGAGAAAAAATCAAGTAGGGAAGGAAGCCCTCCCCCACTCATTAAAAAAATAGGAAACTACTTCTTTTTTTATTAATAATTAGGAACGTGGCATTTAATAATAAAAACAAAAAGAAAAAATCAAAAAATTCCAATTAAAAATTAAAAATTGAATTGGGCCCTCCCCCACCCCTATCCCTCCGACCAATCGTAGAAACGTAGAATGCAACGAACAACGAAATGCGTAGAATACCAGTAAAAATTTAAAAATTTATTATAATTTAATAAAGAAAAAAAAAAAAAATTTATTTTCTAAAGTCGATGCAAGTACCAGCATGGTTAAAAAAAAAATTTTTTAAGACAAAAGCGCATGGTATGTTAACAGTGCTACGAAAAATGTACGCAATGTTAAACAACCAACAAAAAAAACAAAAAAAAAAAAATGTTTTTTCAAAGCCGATGCAAGTACTGACATGGTTAAAAACTAAAAACAAATTTTTTTTTTGAGACAAAAGCGCATCGTATGTTAAATGTGCTACGAAAAATGTGCGCAATGTTAAACAACCAACAAAAAAAACAAAAAAAAAAAATTTTTTTTCAAAGCCGATGCAAGTACCAGCATGGTTAAAAAAAAAAAAAATTTTAAAACAAAAGCGCATCGTATGTAAACAGTGCTACGAAAAATGTACGCAATGTTAAACAACCAACAAAAAAAACAAAAAAAAAAATTTTTTTTTCAAAGCCGATGCAAGTACTAAATTGTTAAAAGAAAAATTTTTTTTTAAGACAGAAGCCCATCGTATGTTAAATGTGCTACGAAAAATGTACGCAATGTTAAACAACCAACATAAAAAACAAAAAAAAAAATTTTTTTTTCAAAGCCGATGCAAGTACTAACATGGTTAAAAACTAAAAACAAATTTTTTTTAAGACAAAAGTGGATCGTATGTTAAATTTGCTACGAAAATTGTACGCAATCGCTCCGACCAATCGTAGAAACATAGAATGCGAAGAACGACGAAATGCGTAGAATACCTATGAAAATATAAAAATTTATAATAATTTAATAAAGAAAAAAAACAACAAAAAGGTACTACTAATACTAATATTACTACTAAACTACATAAGCATAAGCATAAGCATAAGCATACTACCTACCCAATTGTAATTAATAAATGAAAGTATGATTTATATAACATTTTATACGAAAATCGACTGTGAGTTTTAACCGTGATATAAAATAATTGAAAATGTAGTAAAATGTATGCTTGTATTTGGTATAATTGTGTACAGTGTATATTATTACACAAAAAAACAACAACACACCCTAAAAGCAAATGGCGGAAAATTTTTTTTCAAAGCCGATGCAAGTACTGACATGGTTAAAAACTAAAAACAAATTTTTTTTTTAAGACAAAAGTGGATCGTATGTTAAATGTGCTACGGAAAATGTACGCAATGTTAAACAACCAACAAAAAAAACAAAAAAAAAAAAAATTTTTTTTCAAAGCCGATGTAAGTACCAGCATGGTTAAAAAAAAAAATTTTTTAAGACAAAAGCACATCGTATGTTAACAGTGCTACGAAAAATGTACGCAATGTTAAACAACCAACAAAAAAAACAAAAAAAAAAAAATGTTTTTTCAAAGCCGATGCAAGTACTGACATGGTTAAAAACTAAAAACAAATTTTTTTTTTGAGACAAAAGCGCATCGTATGTTAAATGTGCTACGAAAAATGTACGCAATGTTAAACAACCAACAAAAAAAACAAAAAAAAAAAAATTTTTTTTCAAAGCCGATGCAAGTACCAGCATGGTTAAAAAAAAAAAATTTTTTAAGACAAAAGCGCATCGTATGTAAACAGTGCTACGAAAAATGTACGCAATGTTAAACAACCAACAAAAAAAACAAAAAAAAAAATTTTTTTTCAAAGCCGATGCAAGTACTGCCATGGTTAAAAACTAAAAACAAATTTTTTTTTTGAGACAAAAGCGCATCGTATGTTAAATGTGCTACGAAACATGTACGCAATGTTAAACAACCAACAAAAAAAACAAAAAAAAAAAAATTTTTTTTCAAAGCCGATGCAAGTACCAGCATGGTTAAAAAAAAAAAATTTTTTAAGACAAAAGCGCATCGTATGTAAACAGTGCTACGAAAAATGTACGCAATGTTAAACAACCAACAAAAAAAACAAAAAAAAAAAATATTTTTTCAAAACCGATGCAAGTACTGACATGGTTAAAAACTAAAAACAAATTTTTTTTTTGAGACAAAAGCGCATCGTATGTTAAATGTGCTACGAAACATGTACGCAATGTTAAACAACCAACAAAAAAAACAAAAAAAAAAATGTTTTTTCAAAGCCGATGCAAGTACCAGCATGGTTAAAAAAAAAATTTTTTTAAGACAAAAGCGCATCGTATGTTAACAGTGCTACGAAAAATGTACGCAATGTTAAACAACCAACAAAAAAAACAAAAAAAAAAAAATTTTTTTCAAAGCCGATGCAAGTACTGACATGGTTAAAAACTAAAAACTAATTTTTTTTTTGAGACAAAAGCGCATCGTATGTTAAATGTGTTACGAAACATGTACGCAATGTTAAACAACCAACAAAAAAAACAAAAAAAAAAATGTTTTTTCAAAGCCGATGCAAGTACCAGCATGGTTAAAAAAAAAATTTTTTTTTAAGACAAAAGCGCATCGTAAGTTAAATGTGCTACGAAAAATGTACGCAATGTTAAACAACCAACAAAAAAAACAAAAAAAAAAAAATTTTTTTTCAAAGCCGATGCAAGTACTAAATTGTTAAAAAAAAAATTTTTTTTTAAGACAGAAGCCCATCGTATGTTAAATGTGCTACGAAAAATGTACGCAATGTTAAACAACCAACATAAAAAACAAAAAAAAAAAATTTTTTTTTTAAAGCCGATGCAAGTACTGACATGGTTAAAAACTAAAAACAAATTTTTTTTTTGAGACAAAAGCGCATCGTATGTTAAATGTGCTACGAAACATGTACGCAAGGTTAAACAACCAACAAAAAAAACAAAAAAAAAAAATGTTTTTTCAAAGCCGATGCAAGTACCAGCATGGTTAAAAAAAAAAATTTTTTTTAAGACAAAAGCGCATCGTAAGTTAAATGTGCTACGAAAAATGTACGCAATGTTAAACAACCAACAAAAAAAACAAAAAAAAAAAAAATTTTTTTTCAAAGCCGATGCAAGTACCAGCATGGTTAAAAAAAAAAAATTTTTAAGACAAAAGCGCATCGTATGTTAAATGTGCTAAGAAAAATGTACGCAATGTTAAACAACCAACAAAAAAAACAAAAAAAAAAAATGTTTTTTTCAAAGCCGATGCAAGTACTAACATGGTTAAAAACTAAAAACAAATTTTTTTTAAGACAAAAGTGGATCGTATGTTAAATTTGCTACGAAAATTGTACGCAATCGCTCCGACCAATCGTAGAAACGTAGAATGCGACGAACGACGAAATGCGTAGAATACCTATGAAAATATAAAAATTTATTATAATTTAATAAAGAAAAAAAAACAACAAAAAGCTACTACTAATACTAATATTACTACTAAACTACATAAGCATAAGCATAAGCATACTACCTACCCAATTGTAATTAATAAATAAAAGTATGATTTATATAACATTTTATACGAAAATCGACTGTGAGTTTTAACCGTGATATAAAATAATTGAAAATGTAGTAAAATGTATGCTTGTATTTGGTATAATTGTGTACAGTGTATATTATTACACAAAAAAACAACAACACACCCTAAAAGCAAATGGCTGCTTACATCATGATCATTTTCTGATGTAAAAAATTATATAAAAGTCAGGGCTGCCACTCTCTTATAATAAAATGTGTAAGCCAAAGCTGTCACTTTGTGAGTAATAGTATGAGCAAATTTTTGAATAAAAATGAGCAAATTTGATAAAAAAAAGGATATAAATTTGAATAAAACTGTAAAAAATGAGAATAAAAATGAATAATAGGGTATGATTTGGTAAAAAAAGAGAAAAATTTGAGTAAAAATGTAAAAAATAAGAATAAAAATGAATAATTGCGTATGATTTGGTAAAAAAGGGGAAAATTTGAGTAAAAATGTAAAAAATGAGAATAAAAATGAATAATTGTGTATGATTTGGTAAAACAAAGAACAAAATAGTCGAATTGCGGGGATTTATTTCTTAAAATTATATAATTAAATTGTTTAAATTTGTCTTGGCTTAATTTAGTTCCTAAAATTTTGGTAGATGTCACTTATAATTTAAAATTAAATTAAGTAGGCACTTTTAATAAAAGAATTGGTTATAAATTGTAGAGCTTGAACCTTTTTAAACAATAAAAGGAGGTATTAATTGGCAGTTTTACATGACTGTACTACAATACATTAAAAGAACAAAATACATATTTTTTAATATAATAACATATTTCTTTAATAAAACAAATTCTTATTTTCCATTTATATATATGTATTTGTTTTTAATAAATTCTTTTGAATTACAGACCCCACCCCAACACTAAGCCCCAACAACACAAATAAAAAAAATAAGAAAATAAGAAACTATGTAATATTTAATTTAAATTCATATTAAACAAATAAGAAATTATTTCTAAAGAGAAAAAATCAAGTAGGGAAGGAAGCCCTCCCCCACTCATTAAAAAAATAGGAAACTACATCTTTTTTTATTGATAATTAGGAACGTGGCATTTAATAATAAAAACAAAAAGAAAAAATCAAAAAATTCCAATTAAAAATTAAAAATTGAATTGGGCCCTCCCCCACCCCTATCCCTCCGACCAATCGTAGAAACGTAGAATGCGACGAACAACGAAATGCGTAGAATACCAGTAAAAATTTAAAAATTTATTATAATTTAATAAAGAAAAAAAAAAAAAATTTATTTTCTAAAGCCGATACAAGTACTGACATGGTTAAAAACTAAAAACAAATTTTTTTTTTGAGACAAAAGCGCATCGTATGTTAAATGTGCTACGAAAAATGTACGCAATGTTAAATAACCAACAAAAAAAACAAAAAAAAAAAAAATTTTTTTTCAAAGCCGATGCAAGTACCAGCATGGTTAAAAAAAAAAATTTTTTAAGACAAAAGCGCATCGTATGTTAACAGTGCTACGAAAAATGTACGCAATTTTAACAACCAACAAAAAAAACAAAAAAAAAAAAATTTTTTTTCATAGCCGATGCAAGTACTGACATGGTTAAAAACTAAAAACTAATTTTTTTTTTGAGACAAAAGCGCATCGTATGTTAACAGTGCTACGAAAAATGTACGCAATGTTAAACAACCAACAAAAAAAAATGTTTTTTCAAAGCCGATGCAAGTACCAGCATGGTTAAAAAAAAAAAATTTTTTAAGACAAAAGCGCATCGTATGTTAACAGTGCTACGAAAAATGTACGCAATGTTAAACAACCAACAAAAAAAACAAAAAAAAAAAATTTTTTTTCAAAGCCGATGCAAGTACTAACATGGTTAAAAACTAAAAACAAATTTTTTTTAAGACAAAAGTGGATCGTATGTTAAATTTGCTACGAAAATTGTACGCAATCGCTCCGACCAATCGTAGAAACGTAGAATGCGACGAACGGCGAAATGCGTAGAATACCTATGAAAATATAAAAATTTATTATAATTTAATAAAGAAAAAAAAACAACAAAAAGCTACTACTAATACTAATATTACTACTAAACTACATAAGCATAAGCATAAGCATACTACCTACCCAATTGTAATTAATAAATAAAAGTATGATTTATATAACATTTTATACGAAAATCGACTGTGAGTTTTAACCGTGATATAAAATAATTGAAAATGTAGTAAAATGTATGCTTGTATTTGGTATAATTGTGTACAGTGTATATTATTACACAAAAAAACAACCACACACCCTAAAAGCAAATGGCGGCTTACATCATGATCATTTTCTGATGTAAAAAATTATATAAAAGTCAGGGCTGCCACTCTCTTATAATAAAATGTGTAAGCCAAAGCTGTCACTTTGTGAGTAATAGTATGAGCAAATTTTTGAATAAAAATGAGCAAATTTGATAAAAAAAAGGATAAAAATTTGAATAAAACTGTAAAAAATGAGAATAAAAATGAATAATAGGGTATGATTTGGTAAAAAAAGAGAAAAATTTGAGTAAAAATGTTAAAAATAAGAATAAAAATGAATAATTGCGTATGATTTGGTAAAAAAGGGGAAAATTTGAGTAAAAATGTAAAAAATTAGAATAAAAATGAATAATTGTGTATGATTTGGTAAAACAAAGTACAAAATAGTCGAATTGCGGGGATTTATTTCTTAAAATTATATAATTAAATTGTTTAAATTTGTCTTGGCTTAATTTAGTTCCTAAAATTTTGGTAGATGTCACTTATAATTTAAAATTAAATTAAGTAGGCACTTTTAATAAAAGAATTGGTTATAAATTGTAGAGCTTGAACCTTTTTAAACAATAAAAGGAGGTATTAATTGGCAGTTTTACATGACTGTACTACAATACATTAAAAGAACAAAATACATATTTTTTAATATAATAACATATTTCTTTAATAAAACAAATTCTTATTTTCCATTTATATATATGTATTTGTTTTTAATAAATTCTTTTGAATTACAGACCCCACCCCAACACTAAGCCCCAACAACACAAATAAAAAAAATAAGAAAATAAGAAACTATGTAATATTTAATTTAAATTCTTATTAAACAAATAAGAAATTATTTCTAAAGAGAAAAAATGAAGTAGGGAAGGAAGCCCTCCCCCACTCATTAAAAAAATAGGAAACTACTTCTTTTTTTATTGATAATTAGGAACGTGGCATTTAATAATAAAAACAAAAAGAAAAAATCAAAAAATTCCAATTAAAAATTAAAAATTGAATTGGGCCCTCCCTCACCCCTATCCCTCCGACCAATCGTAGAAACGTAGATTGCGACGAACAACGAAATGCGTAGAATACCAGTAAAAATTTAAAAATTTATTATAATTTAATAAAGAAAAAAAAAAAAAATTTATTTTCTAAAGCCGATACAAGTACTGACATGGTTAAAAACTAAAAACAAATTTTTTTTTTGAGACAAAAGCGCATCGTATGTTAACAGTGCTACGAAAAATGTACGCAATGTTAAACAACCAACAAAAAAAGCAAAAAAAAAAAAATTTTTTTTCAAAGCCGATGCAAGTACTGACATGGTTAAAAACTAAAAACAAATTTTTTTTTTAAGACAAAAGTGGATCGTATGTTAAATGTGCTACGAAAAATGTACGCAATGATAAACAACCAACAAAAAAAACAAAAAAAAATAAATTTTTTTTCAAAGCCGATACAAGTACCAGCATGGTTAAAAAAAAAAATTTTTTAAGACAAAAGCGCATCGTATGTTTACAGTGCTACGAAAAATGTACGCAATGTTAAACAACCAACAAAAAAAACAAAAAAAAAAAAATGTTTTTTCAAAGCCGATGCAAGTACTGACATGGTTAAAAACTAAAAACAAATTTTTTTTTTGAGACAAAAGCGCATCGTATGTTAAATGTGCTACGAAAAATGTACGCAATGTTAAACAACCAACAAAAAAAACAAAAAAAAAAAAATTTTTTTTCAAAGCCGATGCAAGTACCAGCATGGTTAAAAAAAAAAAATTTTTTAAGACAAAAGCGCATCGTATGTAAACAGTGCTACGAAAAATGTACGCAATGTTAAACAACCAACAAAAAAAACAAAAAAAAAAAAATTTTTTTTTTGAGACAAAAGCGCATCGTATGTTAAATGTGCTACGAAAAATGTACGCAATGTTAAACAACCAACAAAAAAAACAAAAAAAAAAAAATGTTTTTTCAAAGCCGATGCAAGTACTAACATGGTTAAAAACTAAAAACAAATTTTTTTTAAGACAAAAGTGGATCGTATGTTAAATTTGCTACGAAAATTGTACGCAATCGCTCCGACCAATCGTAGAAACGTAGAATGCGACGAACGACGAAATGCGTAGAATACCTATGAAAATATAAAAATTTATTATAATTTAATAAAGAAAAAAAAACAACAAAAAGCTACTACTAATACTAATATTACTACTAAACTATATAAGCATAAGCATAAGCATACTACCTACCCAATTGTAATTAATAAATAAAAGTATGATTTATATAACATTTTATACGAAAATCGACTGTGAGTTTTAACCGTGATATAAAATAATTGAAAATGTAGTAAAATGTATGCTTGTATTTGGTATAATTGTGTACAGTGTATATTATTACACAAAAAAACAAATACTCACCCTAAAAGCAAATGGCGGCTTACATCATGATCATTTTCTGATGTAAAAAATTATATAAAAGTCAGGGCTGCCACTCTCTTATAATAAAATGTGTAAGCCAAAGCTGTCACTTTGTGAGTAATAGTATGAGCAAATTTTTGAATAAAAATGAGCAAATTTGATAAAAAAAAGGATAAAAATTTGAATAAAACTGTAAAAAATGAGAATAAAAATGAATAATAGGGTATGATTTGGTAAAAAAAGAGAAAAATTTGAGTAAAAATGTAAAAAATAAGAATAAAAATGAATAATTGCGTATGATTTGGTAAAAAAGGGGAAAATTTGAGTAAAAATGTAAAAAATGAGAATAAAAATGAATAATTGTGTATGATTTGGTAAAACAAAGAACAAAATAGTCGAATTGCGGGGATTTATTTCTTAAAATTATATAATTAAATTGTTTAAATTTGTCTTGGCTTAATTTAGTTCCTAAAATTTTGGTATATGTCACTTATAATTTAAAATTAAATTAAGTAGGCACTTTTAATAAAAGAATTGGTTATAAATTGTAGAGCTTGAACCTTTTTAAACAATAAAAGGAGGTATTAATTGGCAGTTTTACATGACTGTACTACAATACATTAAAAGAACAAAATACATATTTTTTAATATAATAACATATTTCTTTAATAAAACAAATTCTTATTTTCCATTTATATATATGTATTTGTTTTTAATAAATTCTTTTGAATTACAGACCCCACCCCAACACTAAGCCCCAACAACACAAATAAAAAAAATAAGAAAATAAGAAACTATGTAATATTTAATTTAAATTCTTATTAAACAAATAAGAAATTATTTCTAAAGAGAAAACATCAAGTAGGGAAGGAAGCCCTCCCCCACTCATTAAAAAAATAGGAAACTACTTCTTTTTTTATTGATAATTAGGAACGTGGCATTTAATAATAAAAACAAAAAGAAAAAATCAAAAAATTCCAATTAAAAATTAAAAATTGAATTGGGCCCTCCCCCACCCCTATCCCTCCGACCAATCGTAGAAACGTAGGATGCGACGAACAACGAAATGCGGAGAATACCAGTAAAAATTTAAAAATTTATTATAATTTAATAAAGAAATAAAAAAAAAATTTATTTTCTAAAGCCGATACAAGTTACAAGTACATGGTTAAAAACTAAAAACAAATTTTTTTTTTGAGACAAAAGCGCATCATATGTTAACAGTGCTACTAAAAATGTACGCAATGTTAAACAACCAACAAAAAAAACAAAAAAAAAAAATTTTTTTTCAAAGCCGATGCAAGTACTGACATGGTTAAAAACTAAAAACAAATTTTTTTTTTGAGACAAAAGCGCATCGTATTTTAAATGTGCTACGAAAAATGTACGCAATGTTAAACAACCAACAAAAAAAACAAAAAAAAAAAAATTTTTTTTCAAAGCCGATGCAAGTACCAGCATGGTTAAAAAAAAAAATTTTTTTGAGACAAAAGCGCATCGTATGTTAAATGTGCTACGAAACATGTACGCAATGTTAAACAACCAACAAAAAAAACAAAAAAAAAAAATGTTTTTTCAAAGCCGATGCAAGTACCAGCATGGTTAAAAAAAAAAATTTTTTTAAAACAAAAGCGCATCGTATGTTAACAGTGCTACGAAAAATGTACGCAATGTTAAACAACCAACAAAAAAAACAAAAAAAAAAAATGTTTTTTCAAAGCCGATGCAAGTACCAGCATGGTTAAAAAAAAAAATTTTTTTTAAGACAAAAGCGCATCGTAAGTTAAATGTGCTACGAAAAATGTACGCAATGTTAAACAACCAACAAAAAAAACAAAAAAAAAAAAATTTTTTTTCAAAGCCGATGCAAGTACTAAATTGTTAAAAAAAAAATTTTTTTTTAAGACAGAAGCCCATCGTATGTTAAATGTGCTACGAAAAATGTACGCAATGTTAAACAACCAACATAAAAAACAAAAAAAAATAATTTTTTTTCAAAGCCGATGCAAGTACTAACATGGTTAAAAACTAAAAACAAATTTTTTTTAAGACAAAAGTGGATCGTATCTTAAATTTGCTTCGAAAATTGTACGCAATCGCTCCAACCAATCGTAGAAACGTAGAATGCGACGAACGACGAAATGCGTAGAATACCTATGAAAATATAAAAATTTATTATAATTTAATAAAGAAAAAAAAACAACAAAAAGCTACTACTAATACTAATATTACTACTAAACTACATAAGCATAAGCATAAGCATACTACCTACCCAATTGTAATTAATAAATAAAAGTATGATTTATATAACATTTTATACGAAAATCGACTGTGAGTTTTAACCGTGATATAAAATAATTGAAAATGTAGTAAAATGTATGCTTGTATTTGGTATAATTGTGTACAGTGTATATTATTACACAAAAAAACAACAACACACCCTAAAAGCAAATGGCGGCTTACATCATGATCATTTTCTGATGTAAAAAATTATATAAAAGTCAGGGCTGCCACTCTCTTATAATAAAATGTGTAAGCCAAAGCTGTCACTTTGTGAGTAATAGTATGAGCAAATTTTTGAATAAAAATGAGCAAATTTGATAAAAAAAAAGATAAAAATTTGAATAAAACTGTCAAAAATGAGAATAAAAATGAATAATAGGGTATGATTTGGTAAAAAAAGGGAAAAATTTGAGTAAAAATGTAAAAAATAAGAATAAAAATGAATAATTGCGTATGATTTGGTAAAAAAGGGGAAAATTTGAATAAAAATGTAAAAAATGAGAATAAAAATGAATAATTGTGTATGATTTGGTAAAACAAAGAACAAAATAGTCGACTTGCGGGGATTTATTTCTTAAAATTATATAATTAAATTGTTTAAATTTGTCTTGGCTTAATTTAGTTCCTAAAATTTTGGTAGATGTCACTTATAATTTAAAATTAAATTAAGTAGGCACTTTTAATAAAAGAATTGGTTATAAATTGTAGAGCATGAACCTTTTTTAATAATAAAAGGAGGTATTAATTGGCAGTTTTACATGACTGTACTACAATACATTAAAAGAACAAAATACATATTTTTTAATATAATAACATATTTCTTTAATAAAACAAATTCTTATTTTCCATTTATATATATGTATTTGTTTTTAATAAATTCTTTTGAATTACAGACCCCACCCCAACACTACGCCCCAACAACACAAATAAAAAAAATAAGAAAATAAGAAACTATGTAATATTTAATTTAAATTCTTATTAAACAAATAAGAAATTATTTCTAAAGAGAAAAAATCAAGTAGGGAAGGAAGCCCTCCCCCACTCATTAAAAAAATAGGAAACTACTTCTTTTTTTATTGATAATTAGGAACGTGGCATTTAATAATAAAAACAAAAAGAAAAAATCAAAAAATTCCAATAAAAATTAAAAATTGAATTGGGCCCTCCCCCACCCCTATCCCACCGACCAATCGTAGAAACGTAGAATGCGACAAACGACGAAATGCGTAGAATACCAGTAAAAATATAAAAATTTATTATAATTTAATAAAAAAAAAAAAAAAAAATTTATTTTCTAAAGCCGATACAAGTACTGACATGGTTTAAAACTAAAAACAAATTTTTTTTTTGACACAAAAGCGCATCGTATGTTAACAGTGCTACGAAAAATGTACGCAATGTTAAACAACCAACACAAAAAGCAAAAAAAAAAACAATTTTTTTTCAAAGCCGATGCAAGTACTGACATGGTTAAAAACTAAAAACAAATTTTTTTTTTAAGACAAAAGTGGATCGTATGTTAAATGTGCTACGAAAAATGTACGCAATGTTAAACAACCAACAAAAAAAACAAAAAAAAAAAAAATTTTTTTTCAAAGCCGATGCAAGTACCAGCATGGTTAAAAAAAAAAATTTTTTAAGACAAAAGCGCATCGTATGTTAACAGTGCTACAAAAAATGTACGCAATGTTAAACAACCAACAAAAAAAACAAAAAAAAAAAAATGTTTTTTCAAAGCCGATGCAAGTACTGACATGGTTAAAAACTAAAAACAAATTTTTTTTTTGAGACAAAAGCGCATCGTATGTTAAATGTGCTACGAAAAATGTACGCAATGTTAAACAAACAACAAAAAAAAAAAATTTTTTTTCAAAGCCGATGCAAGTACTGACATGGTTAAAAACTAAAAACAAATTTTTTTTTTAAGACAAAAGTGGATCGTATGTTAAATGTGCTACGAAAAATGTACGCAATGTTAAACAACCAACAAAAAAAACAAAAAAAAAAAAAATTTTTTTTCAAAGCCGATGCAAGTACCAGCATGGTTAAAAAAAAAAATTTTTTAAGACAAAAGCGCATCGTATGTTAACAGTGCTACGAAAAATGTACGCAATGTTAAACAACCAACAAAAAAAACAAAAAAATAAAAATGTTTTTTCAAAGCCGATGCAAGTACTGACATGGTTAAAAACTAAAAACAATATTTTTTTTAGGGACAAAAGCGCATCGTATGTTAAATGTGCTACGAAAAATGTACGCAATGTTAAACAACCAACAAAAAAAACAAAAAAAAAAAAAATTTTTTTTCAAAGCCGATGCAAGTACCAGCATGGTTAAAAAAAAAATTTTTTAAGACAAAAGCGCATCGTATGTAAACAGTGCTACGAAAAATGTATGCAATGTTAAACAACCAACAAAAAAAACAAAAAAAAAAAATTTTTTTTCAAAGCCGATGCAAGTACTGACATGGTTAAAAACTAAAAACAAATTTTTTTTTTGAGACAAAAGCGCATCGTATGTTAAATGTGCTACGAAACATGTACGCAATGTTAAACAACCAACAAAAAAAACAAAAAAAAAAAATGTTTTTTCAAAGCCGATGCAAGTACCAGCATGGTTAAAAAAAAAAATTTTTTTAAGACAAAAGCGCATCGTCTGTTAACAGTGCTACGAAAAATGTACGCAATGTTAAACAACCAACAAAAAAAACAAAAAAAAAAAAATTTTTTTTCAAAGCCGATGCAAGTACTGACATGGTTAAAAACTAAAAACTAATTTTTTTGTTGAGACAAAAGCGCATCGTATGTTAAATGTGCTACGAAACATGTACGCAATGTTAAACAACCAACAAAAAAAACAAAAAAAAAAAATGTTTTTTCAAAGCCGATGCAAGTACCAGCATGGTTAAAAAAAAAAATTTTTTTTAAGACAAAAGCGCATCGTAAGTTAAATGTGCTACGAAAAATGTACGCAATGTTAAACAACCAACAAAAAAAACAAAACAAAAAAAATTTTTTTTCAAAGCCGATGCAAGTACTAAATTGTTAAAAAAAAATTTTTTTTTTAAGACAGAAGCCCATCGTATGTTAAATGTGCTACGAAAAATGTACGCAATGTTAAACAACCAACATAAAAAACAAAAAAAAAAAATTTTTTTTCAAAGCCGATGCAAGTACTAACATGGTTAAAAACTAAAAACAAATTTTTTTTAAGACAAAAGTGGATCGTATGTTAAATTTGCTACGAAAATTGTACGCAATCGCTCCGACCAATCGTAGAAACGTAGAATGCGACGAACGACGAAATGCGTAGAATACCTATGAAAATATAAAAATTTATTATAATTTAATAAAGAAAAAAAAACAACAAAAAGCTACTACTAATACTAATATTACTACTAAACTACATAAGCATAAGCATAAGCATACTACCTACCCAATTGTAATTAATAAATAAAAGTATGATTTATATAACATTTTATACGAAAATCGACTGTGAGTTTTAACCGTGATATAAAATAATTGAAAATGTAGTAAAATGTATGCTTGTATTTGGTATAATTGTGTACAGTGTATATTATTACACAAAAAAACAACAACACACCCTAAAAGCAAATGGCGGCTTACATCATGATCATTTTCTGATGTAAAAAATTATATAAAAGTCAGGGCTGCCACTCTCTTATAATAAAATGTGTAAGCCAAAGCTGTCACTTTGTGAGTAATAGTATGAGCAAATTTTTGAATAAAAATGAGCAAATTTGATAAAAAAAAAGATAAAAATTTGAATAAAACTGTAAAAAATGAGAATAAAAATGAATAATAGGGTATGATTTGGTAAAAAAAGAGAAAAATTTGAGTAAAAATGTAAAAAATAAGAATAAAAAAAATGAATAATTGCGTATGATTTGGTAAAAAAGGGGAAAATTTGAGTAAAAATGTAAAAAATGAGAATAAAAATGAATAATTGTGTATGATTTGGTAAAACAAAGAACAAAATAGTCGAATTGCGGGGATTTATTTCTTAAAATTATATAATTAAATTGTTTAAATTTGTCTTGGCTTAATTTAGTTCCTAAAATTTTGGTAGATGTCACTTATAATTTAAAATAAAATTAAGTAGGCACTTTTAATAAAAGAATTGGTTATAAATTGTAGAGCTTGAACCTTTTTAAACAATAAAAGGAGGTATTAATTGGCAGTTTTACATGACTGTACTACAATACATTAAAAGAACAAAATACATATTTTTTAATATAATAACATATTTCTTTAATAAAACAAATTCTTATTTTCCATTTATATATATGTATTTGTTTTTAATAAATTCTTTTGAATTACAGACCCCACCCCAACACTAAGCCCCAACAACACAAATAAAAAAAATAAGAAAATAAGAAACTATGTAATATTTAACTCAAATTCTTATTAAACAAATAAGAAATTATTTCTAAAGAGAAAAAATCAAGTAGGGAAGGAAGCCCTCCCCCACTCATTAAAAAAATAGGAAACTACTTCTTTTTTTATTGATAATTAGGAACGTGGCATTTAATAATAAAAACAAAAAGAAAAAATCAAAAAATTCCAATTAAAAATTGAATTGGGCCCTCCCCCACCCCTATCCCACCGACCAATCGTAGAAACGTAGAATGCGACAAACGACGAAATGCGTAGAATACCAGTAAAAATATAAAAATTTATTATAATTTAATAAAAAAAAAAAAAAAAAATTTTTTTTCTAAAGCCGATACAAGTACTGACATGGTTTAAAACTAAAAACAAATTTTTTTTTTGACACAAAAGCGCATCGTATGTTAACAGTGCTACGAAAAATGTACGCAATGTTAAACAACCAACAAAAAAAGCAAAAAAAAAAACAATTTTTTTTCAAAGCCGATGCAAGTACTGACATGGTTAAAAACTAAAAACAAATTTTTTTTTTAAGACAAAAGTGGATCGTATGTTAAATGTGCTACGAAAAATGTACGCAATGTTAAACAACCAACAAAAAAAACAAAAAAAAAAAAAATTTTTTTTCAAAGCCGATGCAAGTACCAGCATGGTTAAAAAAAAAAATTTTTTAAGACAAAAGCACATCGTATGTTAACAGTGCTACGAAAAATGTACGCAATGTTAAACAACCAACAAAAAAAACAAAAAAAAAAAAATGTTTTTTCAAAGCCGATGCAAGTACTGACATGGTTAAAAACTAACTAAACATACGATGCTGACATGGTTAAAAACTAAAAAAAAGATAAAAATTTGAATAAAACTGTAAAAAATGAGAATAAAAATGAATAATAGGGTATGATTTGGTAAAAAAAGAGAAAAATTTGAGTAAAAATGTAAAAAATAAGAATAAAAAAAATGAATAATTGCGTATGATTTGGTAAAAAAGGGGAAAATTTGAGTAAAAATGTAAAAAATGAGAATAAAAATGAATAATTGTGTATGATTTGGTAAAACAAAGAACAAAATAGTCGAATTGCGGGGATTTATTTCTTAAAATTATATAATTAAATTGTTTAAATCTGTCTTGGCTTAATTTAGTTCCTAAAATTTTGGTAGATGTCACTTATAATTTAAAATTAAATTAAGTAGGCACTTTTAATAAAAGAATTGGTTATAAATTGTAGAGCTTGAACCTTTTTAAACAATAAAAGGAGGTATTAATTGGCAGTTTTACATGACTGTACTACAATACATTAAAAGAACAAAATACATATTTTTTAATATAATAACATATTTCTTTAATAAAACAAATTCTTATTTTCCATTTATATATATGTATTTGTTTTTAATAAATTCTTTTGAATTACAGACCCCACCCCAACACTAAGCCCCAACAACACAAATAAAAAAAATAAGAAAATAAGAAACTATGTAATATTTAATTCAAATTCTTATTAAACAAATAAGAAATTATTTCTAAAGAGAAAAAATCAAGTAGGGAAGGAAGCCCTCCCCCACTCATTAAAAAATAGGAAACTACTTCTTTTTTTATTGATAATTAGGAACGTGGCATTTAATAATAAAAACAAAAAGAAAAAATCAAAAAATTCCAATTAAAAATTAAAAATTGAATTGGGCCCTCCCCCACCCCTATCCCACCGACCAATCGTAGAAACGTAGAATGCGACAAACGACGAAATGCGTAGAATACCAGTAAAAATATAAAAATTTATTATAATTTAATAAAAAAAAAAAAAAAAATTTATTTTCTAAAGCCGATGCAAGTACTGACATGGTTAAAAACTAAAAACAAATTTTTTTTTTAAGACAAAAGCGCATCGTATGTAAACAGTGCTACGAAAAATGTACGCAATGTTAAACAACCAACAAAAAAAACAAAAAAAAAAAATTTTTTTTCAAAGCCGATGCAAGTACTGACATGGTTAAAAACTAAAAACAAATTTTTTTTTTGAGACAAAAGCGCATCGTATGTTAAATGTGCTACGAAACATGTACGCAATGTTAAACAACCAACAAAAAAAACAAAAAAAAAAAATGTTTTTTCAAAGCCGATGCAAGTACCAGCATGGTTAAAAAAAAAAATTTTTTTAAGACAAAAGCGCATCGTCTGTTAACAGTGCTACGAAAAATGTACGCAATGTTAAACAACCAACAAAAAAAACAAAAAAAAAAAAATTTTTTTTCAAAGCCGATGCAAGTACTGACATGGTTAAAAACTAAAAACTAATTTTTTTTTTGAGACAAAAGCGCATCGTATGTTAAATGTGCTACGAAACATGTACGCAATGTTAAACAACCAACAAAAAAAACAAAAAAATAAAATGTTTTTTCAAAGCCGATGCAAGTACCAGCATGGTTAAAAAAAAAAATTTTTTTTAAGACAAAAGCGCATCGTAAGTTAAATGTGCTACGAAAAATGTACGCAAGTTAAACAACCAACAAAAAAAACAAAAAAAAAAAAATTTTTTTTCAAAGCCGATGCAAGTACTAAATTGTTAAAAAAAAAATTTTTTTTTAAGACAGAAGCCCATCGTATGTTAAATGTGCTACGAAAAATGTACGCAATGTTAAACAACCAACATAAAAAACACAAAAAAAATTTTTTTTCAAAGCCGATGCAAGTACTAACATGGTTAAAAACTAAAAACAAATTTTTTTTAAGACAAAAGTGGATCGTATGTTAAATTTGCTACGAAAATTGTACGCAATCGCTCCGACCAATCGTAGAAACGTAGAATGCGACGAACGACGAAATGCGTAGAATACCTATGAAAATATAAAAATTTATTATAATTTAATAAAGAAAAAAAAACAACAAAAAGCTACTACTAATACTAATATTACTACTAAACTACATAAGCATAAGCATAAGCATACTACCTACCCAATTGTAATTAATAAATAAAAGTATGATTTATATAACATTTTATACGAAAATCGACTGTGAGTTTTAACCGTGATATAAAATAATTGAAAATGTAGTAAAATGTATGCTTGTATTTGGTATAATTGTGTACAGTGTATATTATTACACAAAAAAACAACAACACACCCTAAAAGCAAATGACGGCTTACATCATGATCATTTTCTGATGTAAAAAATTATATAAAAGTCAGGGCTGCCACTCTCTTATAATAAAATGTGTAAGCCAAAGCTGTCACTTTGTGAGTAATAGTATGAGCAAATTTTTGAATAAAAATGAGCAAATTTGATAAAAAAAAAGATAAAAATTTGAATAAAACTGTAAAAAATGAGAATAAAAATGAATAATAGGGTATGATTTGGTAAAAAAAGAGAAAAATTTGAGTAAAAATGTAAAAAATAAGAATAAAAATGAATAATTGCGTATGATTTGGTAAAAAAGGGGAAAATTTGAGTAAAAATGTAAAAAATGAGAATAAAAATGAATAATTGTGTATGATTTGGTAAAACAAAGAACAAAATAGTCGAATTGCGGGGATTTATTTCTTAAAATTATATAATTAAATTGTATAAATTTGTCTTGGCTTAATTTAGTTCCTAAAATTTTGGTAGATGTCACTTATAATTTAAAATTAAATTAAGTAGGCACTTTTAATAAAAGAATTGGTTATAAATTGTAGAGCTTGAACCTTTTTAAACAATAAAAGGAGGTATTAATTGGCAGTTTTACATGACTGTACTACAATACATTAAAAGAACAAAATACATATTTTTTAATATAATAACATATTTCTTTAATAAAACAAATTCTTATTTTCCATTTATATATATGTATTTGTTTTTAATAAATTCTTTTGAATTACAGACCCCACCCCAACACTAAGCCCCAACAACACAAATAAAAAAAATAAGAAAATAAGAAACTATGTAATATTTAATTCAAATTCTTATTAAACAAATAAGAAATTATTTCTAAAGAGAAAAAATCAAGTAGGGAAGGAAGCCCTCCCCCACTTATTAAAAAAATAGGAAACTACTTCTTTTTTTATTGATAATTAGGAACGTGGCATTTAATAATAAAAACAAAAAGAAAAAATCAAAAAATTCCAATTAAAAATTAAAAATTGAATTGGGCCCTCCCCCACCCCTATCCCACCGACCAATCGTAGAAACGTAGAATGCGACAAACGACGAAATGCGTAGAATACCAGTAAAAATATAAAAATTTATTATAATTTAATAAAAAAAAAAAAAAAAAATTTATTTTCTAAAGCCGATACAAGTACTGACATGGTTTAAAACTAAAAACAAATTTTTTTTTTGACACAAAAGCGCATCGTATGTTAACAGTGCTACGAAAAATGTACGCAATGTTAAACAACCAACAAAAAAAGCAAAAAAAAAAACAATTTTTTTTCAAAGCCGATGCAAGTACTGACATGGTTAAAAACTAAAAACAAATTTTTTTTTTAAGACAAAAGTGGATCGTATGTTAAATGTGCTACGAAAAATGTACGCAATGTTAAACAACCAACAAAAAAAACAAAAAAAAAAAAAATTTTTTTTCAAAGCCGATGCAAGTACCAGCATGGTTAAAAAAAAAAATTTTTTAAGACAAAAGCGCATCGTATGTTAACAGTGCTACGAAAAATGTACGCAATGTTAAACAACCAACAAAAAAAACAAAAAAAAAAAAATGTTTTTTCAAAGCCGATGCAAGTACTGACATGGTTAAAAACTAAAAACAAATTTTTTTTTTGAGACAAAAGCGCATCGTATGTTAAATGTGCTACGAAAAATGTACGCAATGTTAAACAACCAACAAAAAAAACAAAAAAAAAAAAATGTTTTTTCAAAGGCGATGCAAGTACCAGCATGGTTAAAAAAAAAAAACAAATTTTTGTTTTGAGACAAAAGCGCATCGTATGTTAACAGTGCTACGAAAAATGTACGCAATGTTAAACAACCAACAAAAAAAACAAAAAAAAAAAAATGTTTTTTCAAAGCCGATGCAAGTACTGACATGGTTAAAAACTAAAAACAAATTTTTTTTTTGAGACAAAAGCGCATCGTATGTTAAATGTGCTACGAAAAATGTACGCAATGTTAAACAACCAACAAAAAAAAAAAAATTTTTTTTCAAAGCCGATGCAAGTACCAGCATGGTTAAAAAAAAAAAATTTTTTAAGACAAAAGCGCATCGTATGTAAACAGTGCTACGAAAAATGTACCCAATGTTAAACAACCAACAAAAAAAACAAAAAAAAAAAATTTTTTTTCAAAGCCGATGCAAGTACTGACATGGTTAAAAATTAAAAACAAATTTTTTTTTTGAGACAAAAGCGCATCGTATGTTAAATGTGCTACGAAACATGTACGCAATGTTAAACAACCAACAAAAAAAACAAAAAAAAAAAATGTTTTTTCAAAGCCGATGCAAGTACCAGCATGGTTAAAAAAAAAAATTTTTTTAAGACAAAAGCGCATCGTCTGTTAACAGTGCTACGAAAAATGTACGCAATGTTAAACAACCAACAAAAAAAACAAAAAAAAAAAAATTTTTTTTCAATGCCGATGCAAGTACTGACATGGTTAAAAACTAAAAACTAATTTTTTTTTTGAGACAAAAGCGCATCGTATGTTAAATGTGCTACGAAACATGTACGCAATGTTAAACAACCAACAAAAAAAACAAAAAAAAAAAATGTTTTTTCAAAGCCGATGCAAGTACCAGCATGGTTAAAAAAAAAAATTTTTTTTTAAGACAAAAGCGCATCGTAAGTTAAATGTGCTACGAAAAATGTACGCAAGTTAAACAACCAACAAAAAAAACAAAAAAAAAAAAATTTTTTTTCAAAGCCGATGCAAGTACTAAATTGTTAAAAACTAAAAACAAATTTTTTTTAAGACAAAAGTGGATCGTATGTTAAATTTGCTACGAAAATTGTATGCAATCGCTCCGACCAATCGTAGAAACGTAGAATGCGACGAACGACGAAATGCGTAGAATACCTATGAAAATATAAAAATTTATTATAATTTAATAAAGAAAAAAAAACAACAAAAAGCTACTACTAATACTAATATTACTACTAAACTACATAAGCATAAGCATAAGCATACTACCTACCCAATTGTAATTAATAAATAAAAGTATGATTTATATAACATTTTATACGAAAATCGACTGTGAGTTTTAACCGTGATATAAAATAATTGAAAATGTAGTAAAATGTATGCTTGTATTTGGTATAATTGTGTACAGTGTATATTATTACACAAAAAAACAACAACACACCCTAAAAGCAAATGACGGCTTACATCATGATCATTTTCTGATGTAAAAAATTATATAAAAGTCAGGGCTGCCACTCTCTTATAATAAAATGTGTAAGCCAAAGCTGTCACTTTGTGAGTAATAGTATGAGCAAATTTTTGGATAAAAATGAGCAAATTTGATAAAAAAAAAGATAAAAATTTGAATAAAACTGTAAAAAATGAGAATAAAAATGAATAATAGGGTATGATTTGGTAAAAAAAGAGAAAAATTTGAGTAAAAATGTAAAAAATAAGAATAAAAATGAATAATTGCGTATGATTTGGTAAAAAAGGGGAAAATTTGAGTAAAAATGTAAAAAATGAGAATAAAAATGAATAATTGTGTATGATTTGGTAAAACAAAGAACAAAATAGTCGAATTGCGGGGATTTATTTCTTAAAATTATATAATTAAATTGTTTAAATTTGTCTTGGCTTAACTTAGTTCCTAAAATTTTGGTAGATGTCACTTATAATTTAAAATTAAATTAAGTAGGCACTTTTAATAAAAGAATTGGTTATAAATTGTAGAGCTTGAACCTTTTTAAACAATAAAAGGAGGTATTAATTGGCAGTTTTACATGACTGTACTACAATACATTAAAAGAACAAAATACATATTTTTTAATATAATAACATATTTCTTTAATAAAACAAATTCTTATTTTCCATTTATATAAATGTATTTGTTTTTAATAAATTCTTTTGAATTACAGACCCCACCCCAACACTAAGCCCCAACAACACAAATAAAAAAAATAAGAAAATAAGAAACTATGTAATATTTAATTTAAATTCTTATTAAACAAATAAGAAATTATTTCTAAAGAGAAAAAATCATGTAGAGAAGGAAGCCCTCCCCCACTCATTAAAAAAATAGGAAACTACTTCTTTTTTTATTGATAATTAGGAACGTGGCATTTAATAATAAAAACAAAAAGAAAAAATCAAAAAATTCCAATTAAAAATTAAAAATTGAATTGGGCCCTCCCCCACCCCTATCCCTCCGACCAATCGTAGAAACGTAGAATGAGACGAACAACGAAATGCGTAGAATACCAGTAAAAATTTAAAAATTTATTATAATTTAATAAAGAAAAAAAAAAAAATTTATTTTCTAAAGCCGATACAAGTACTGACATGGTTAAAAACTAAAAACAAATTTTTTTTTTGAGACAAAAGCGCATCGTATGTTAACAGTGCTACGAAAAATGTACGCAATGTTAAACAACCAACAAAAAAAACAAAAAAAAAAAAATGTTTTTTCAAAGCCGATGCAAGTACTGACATGGTTAAAAACTAAAAACAAATTTTTTTTTTGAGACAAAAGCGCATCGTATGTTAAATGTCCTACGAAAAATGTACGCAATGTTAAACAACCAACAAAAAAAACAAAAAAAAAAAAATTTTTTTTCAAAGCCGATGCAAGTACCAGCATGGTTAAAAAAAAAAATTTTTTAAGACAAAAGCGCATCGTATGTAAACAGTGCTACGAAAAATGTACGCAATGTTAAACAACCAACAAAAAAAACAAAAAAAAAAAATTTTTTTTCAAAGCCGATGCAAGTACTGACATGGTTAAAAACTAAAAACAAATTTTTTTTTTGAGACAAAAGCGCATCGTATGTTAAATGTGCTACGAAACATGTACGCAATGTTAAACAACCAACAAAAAAAACAAAAAAAAAAAATGTTTTTTCAAAGCCGATGCAAGTACCAGCATGGTTAAAAAAAAAAATTTTTTTAAGACAAAAGCGCATCGTATGTTAACAGTGCTACGAAAAATGTACGCAATGTTAAACAACCAACAAAAAAAACAAAAAAAAAAAAATTTTTTTTCAAAGCCGATGCAAGTACATGGTTAACAACTAAAAACAAATTTTTTTTTTGAGACAAAAGCGCATCGTATGTTAAATGTGCTACGAAACATGTACGCAATGTTAAACAACCAACAAAAAAAACAAAAAAAAAAAATGTTTTTTCAAAGCCGATGCAAGTACCAGCATGGTTAAAAAAACAAATTTTTTTTAAGACAAAAGTGGATCGTATGTTAAATTTGCTACGAAAATTGTACGCAATCGCTCAGACCAATCGTAGAAACGTAGAATGCGACGAACGACGAAATGCGTAGAATACCTATGAAAATATAAAAATTTATTATAATTTAATAAAGAAAAAAAAACAACAAAAAGCTACTACTAATACTAATATTACTACTAAACTACATAAGCATAAGCATAAGCATACTACCTACCCAATTGTAATTAATAAATAAAAGTATGATTTATATAACATTTTATACGAAAATCGACTGTGAGTTTTAACCGTGATATAAAATAATTGAAAATGTAGTAAAATGTATGCTTGTATTTGGTATAATTGTGTACAGTGTATATTATTACACAAAAAAACAACAACACACCCTAAAAGCAAATGGCGGCTTACATCATGATCATTTTCTGATGTAAAAAATTATATAAAAGTCAGGGCTGCCACTCTCTTATAATAAAATGTGTAAGCCAAAGCTGTCACTTTGTGAGTAATAGTATGAGCAAATTTTTGAATAAAAATGAGCAAATTTGATAAAAAAAAAGATAAAAATTTGAATAAAACTGTAAAAAATGAGAATAAAAATGAATAATAGGGTATGATTTGGTAAAAAAAGAGAAAAATTTGAGTAAATATCTAAAAAATAAGAATAAAAATGAATAATTGCGTATGATTTGGTAAAAAAGGGGAAAATTTGAGTAAAAATGTAAAAAATGAGAATAAAAATGAATAATTGTGTATGATTTGGTAAAACAAAGAACAAAATAGTCGAATTGCGGGGATTTATTTCTTAAAATTTTATAATTAAATTGTTTAAATTTGTCTTGGCTTAATTTAGTTCCTAAAGTTTTGGTAGATGTCACTTATAATTTAAAATTAAATTAAGTAGGCACTTTTAATAAAAGAATTGGTTATAAATTGTAGAGCTTGAACCTTTTTAAACAATAAAAGGAGGTATTAATTGGCAGTTTTACATGACTGTACTACAATACATTAAAAGAACAAAATACATATTTTTTAATATAATAACATATTTCTTTAATAAAACAAATTCTTATTTTCCATTTATATATATGTATTTGTTTTTAATAAATTCTTTTGAATTACAGACCCCGCCCCAACACTAAGCCCCAACAACACAAATAAAAAAAATAAGAAAATAAGAAACTATGTAATATTTAATTTAAATTCTTATTAAACAAATAAGAAATTATTTCTAAAGAGAAAAAATCAAGTAGGGAAGGAAGCCCTCCCCCACTCATTAAAAAAATAGGAAACTACTTCTTTTTTTATTGATAATTAGGAACGTGGCATTTAATAATAAAAACAAAAAGAAAAAATCAAAAAATTCCAATTAAAAATTAAAAATTGAATTGGGCCCTCCCCCACCCCTATCCCTCCGACCAATCGTAGAAACGTAGAATGCGACGAACAACGAAATGCGTAGAATACCAGTAAAAATTTAAAAATTTATTATAATTTAATAAAGAAAAAAAAAAAAAATTTATTTTCTAAAGCCGATACAAGTACTGACATGGTTAAAAACTAAAAACAAATTTTTTTTTTGAGACAAAAGCGCATCGTATGTTAACAGTGCTACGAAGAATGTACGCAATGTTAAACAACCAACAAAAAAAAAAAAAAAAAAAAAATGTTTTTTCAAAGCCGATGCAAGTACTGACATGGTTAAAAACTAAAAACAAATTTTTTTTTTGAGACAAAAGCGCATCGTATGTTAAATGTGCTACGAAAAATGTACGCAATGTTAAACAACCAACAAAAAAAAAAAAAAAAAAAAATTTTTTTTCAAAGCCAATGCAAGTACCAGCATGGTTAAAAAAAAAAAATTTTTTAAGACAAAAGCGCATCGTATGTTAACAGTGCTACGAAAAATGTACGCAATGTTAAACAACCAACACAAAAAACAAAAAAAAAAAATTTTTTTTTCAAAGCCGATGCAAGTACTAACATGGTTAAAAACTAAAAACAAATTTTTTTTAAGACAAAAGTGGATCGTATGTTAAATTTGCTACGAAAATTGTACGCAATCGCTCCGACCAATCGTAGAAACGTAGAATGCGACGAACGACGAAATGCGTAGAATACCTATGAAAATATAAAAATTTATTATAATTTAATAAAGAAAAAAAAACAACAAAAAGCTACTACTAATACTAATATTACTACTAAACTACATAAGCATAAGCATAAGCATACTACCTACCCAATTGTAATTAATAAATAAAAGTATGATTTATATAACATTTTATACGAAAATCGACTGTGAGTTTTAACCGTGATATAAAATAATTGAAAATGTAGTAAAATGTATGCTTGTGTTTGGTATAATTGTGTACACTGTCTATTATTACACAAAAAAACAACAACACACCCTAAAAGCAAATGGCGGCTTACATCATGATCATTTTCTGATGTAAAAAATTATATAAAAGTCAGGGCTGCCACTCTCTTATAATAAAATGTGTAAGCCAAAGCTGTCACTTTGTGAGTAATAGTATGAGCAAATTTTTGAATAAAAATGAGCAAATTTGATAAAAAAAATGATAAAAATTTGAATAAAACTGTAAAAAATGAGAATAAAAATTAATAATAGGGTATGATTTGGTAAAAAAACAGAAAAATTTGAGTAAAAATGTAAAAAATAAGAATAAAAATGAATAATTGCGTATGATTTGGTAAAAAAGGGGAAAATTTGAGTAAAAATGTAAAAAATGAGAATAAAAATGAATAATTGTGTATGATTTGGTAAAACAAAGAACAAAATAGTCGAATTGCGGGGATTTATTTCTTAAAATTATATAATTAAATTGTTTAAATTTGTCTTGGCTTAATTTAGTTCCTAAAATTTTGGTAGATGTCACTTATAATTTAAAATTAAATTAAGTAGGCACTTTTAATAAAAGAATTGGTTATAAATTGTAGAGCTTGAACCTTTTTAAACAATAAAAGGAGGTATTAATTGGCAGTTTTACATGACTGTACTACAATACATTAAAAGAACAAAATACATATTTTTTAATATAATAACATATTTCTTTAATAAAACAAATTCTTATTTTCCATTTATATAAATGTATTTGTTTTTAATAAATTCTTTTGAATTACAGACCCCACCCCAACACTAAGCCCCAACAACACAAATAAAAAAAATAAGAAAATAAGAAACTATATAATATTTAATTTAAATTCTTATTAAACAAATAAGAAATTATTTCTAAAGAGAAAAAATCAAGTAGGGAAGGAAGCCCTCCCCCACTCATTAAAAAAATAGGAAACTACTTCTTTTTTTATTGATAATTAGGAACGTGGCATTTAATAATAAAAACAAAAAGAAAAAATCAAAAAATTCCAATTAAAAATTAAAAATTGAATTGGGCCCTCCCCTACCCCTATCCCACCGACCAATCGTAGAAACGTAGAATGCGACAAACGACGAAATGGGTAGAATACCAGTAAAAATATAAAAATTTATTATAATTTAATATAAAAAAAAAAAAAAAATTTATTTTCTAAAGCCGATACAAGCACTGACATGGTTAAAAACTAAAAACAAATTTTTTTTTTAAGACAAAAGTGGATCGTATGTTAAATGTGCTACGAAAAATGTACGCAATGTTAAACAACCAACAAAAAAAACAAAAAAAAAAAAAATTTTTTTTCAAAGCCGATGCAAGTAATAGCATGGTTAAAAAAAAAAATTTTTTAAGACAAAAGCGCATCGTATGTTAACAGTGCTACGAAAAATGTACGCAATGTTAAACAACCAACAAAAAAAACAAAAAAAAAAATTTTTTTTCAAATCCGATGCAAGTACCAGCATGGTTAAAAAAAAAAATTTTTTTAAGACAAAAGCGCATCGTATGTAAACAGTGCTACGAAAAATGTACGCAATGTTAAACAACCAACAAAAAAAACAAAAAAAAAAAATTTTTTTTCAAAGCCGATGCAAGTACTGACATGGTTAAAAACTAAAAACAATTTTTTTTTTTGAGACAAAAGCGCATCGTATGTTAAATGTGCTACGAAACATGTACGCAATGTTAAACAACCAACAAAAAAAACAAAAAAAAAAATGTTTTTTCAAAGCCGATGCAAGTACCAGCATGGTTAAAAAAAAAATTTTTTTAAGACAAAAGCGCATCGTATGTTAACAGTGCTACGAAAAATGTACGCAATGTTAAACAACCAACAAAAAAAACAAAAAAAAAAAAATTTTTTTTCAAAGCCGATGCAAGTACTAAATTGTTAAAAAAAAAATTTTTTTTTAAGACAGAAGCCCATCGTATGTTAAATGTGCTACGAAAAATGTACGCAATGTTAAACAACCAACATAAAAAACAAAAAAAAAAAATTTTTTTTTCAAAGCCGATGCAAGTACTAACATGGTTAAAAACCAAAAACAAATTTTTTTTAAGACAAAAGTGGATCGTATGTTAAATTTGCTACGAAAATTGTACGCAATCGCTCCGACCAATCGTAGAAACGTAGAATGTGACGAACGACGAAATGCGTAGAATACCTATGAAAATATAAAAATTTATTATAATTTAATAAAGAAAAAAAAAAAAAACAACAAAAAGCTACTACTAATACTAATATTACTACTAAACTACATAAGCATAAGCATAAGCATACTACCTACCCAATTGTAATTAATAAATAAAAGTATGATTTATATAACATTTTATACGAAAATCGACTGTGAGTTTTAACCGTGATATAAAATAATTGAAAATGTAGTAAAATGTATGCTTGTATTTGGTATAATTGTGTACAGTGTATATTATTACACAAAAAAACAACAACACACCCTAAAAGCAAATGGCGGCTTACATCATGATCATTTTCTGATGTAAAAAATTATATAAAAGTCAGGGCTGCCACTCTCTTATAATAAAATGTGTAAGCCAAAGCTGTCACTTTGTGAGTAATAGTATGAGCAAATTTTTGAATAAAAATGAGCAAATTTGATAAAAAAAAAGATAAAAATTTGAATAAAACTGTAAAAAATGAGAATAAAAATGAATAATAGGGTATTATTTGGTAAAAAAAGAGAAAAATTTGAGTAAAAATGTAAAAAATAAGAATAAAAAAAATGAATAATTGCGTATGATTTGGTAAAAAAGGGGAAAATTTGAGTAAAAATGTAAAAAATGAGAATAAAAATGAATAATTGTGTATGATTTGGTAAAACAAAGAACAAAATAGTCGAATTGCGGGGATTTATTTCTTAAAATTATATAATTAAATTGTTTAAATTTGTCTTGGCTTAATTTAGTTCCTAAAATTTTGGTAGATGTCACTTATAATTTAAAATTAAATTAAGTAGGCACTTTTAATAAAAGAATTGGTTATAAATTGTAGAGCTTGAACCTTTTTAAACAATAAAAGGAGGTATTAATTGGCAGTTTTACATGACTGTACTACAATACATTAAAAGAACAAAATACATATTTTTTAATATAATAACATATTTCTTTAATAAAACAAATTCTTATTTTCCATTTATATATATGTATTTGTTTTTAATAAATTCTTTTGAATTACAGACCCCACCCCAACACTAAGCCCCAACAACACAAATAAAAAAAATAAGAAAATAAGAAACTATGTAATATTTAATTCAAATTCTTATTAAACAAATAAGAAATTATTTCTAAAGAGAAAAAATCAAGTAGGGAAGGAAGCCCTCCCCCACTTATTAAAAAAATAGGAAACTACTTCTTTTTTTATTGATAATTAGGAACGTGGCATTTAATAATAAAAACAAAAAGAAAAAATCAAAAAATTCCAATTAAAAATTAAAAATTGAATTGGGCCCTCCCCCACCCCTATCCCACCGACCAATCGTAGAAACGTAGAATGCGACAAACGACGAAATGCGTAGAATACCAGTAAAAATATAAAAATTTATTATAATTTAATAAAAAAAAAAAAAAAAAATTTATTTTCTAAAGCCGATACAAGTACTGACATGGTTTAAAACTAAAAACAAATTTTTTTTTTGACACAAAAGCGCATCGTATGTTAACAGTGCTACGAAAAATGTACGCAATGTTAAACAACCAACAAAAAAAACTAAAAAAAAAAATTTTTTTTCAAAATATAAAAATTTATTATAATTTAATAAAGAAAAAAAAAAAAAAACAACAAAAAGCTACTACTAATACTAATATTACTACTAAACTACATAAGCATAAGCATAAGCATACTACCTACCCAATTGTAATTAATAAATCAAAGTATGATTTATATAACATTTTATACGAAAATCGACTGTGAGTTTTAACCGTGATATAAAATAATTGAAAATGTAGTAAAATGTATGCTTGTATTTGGTATAATTGTGTACAGTGTATATTATTACACAAAAAAAACAACAACACACCCTAAAAGCAAATGGCGGCTTACATCATGATCATTTTCTGATGTAAAAAATTATATAAAAGTCAGGGCTGCCACTTTCTTATAATAAAATGTGTAAGCCAAAGCTGTCACTTTGTGAGTAATAGTATGAGCAAATTTTTGAATAAAAATGAGCAAATTTGATAAAAAAAAAGATAAAAATTTGAATAAAACTTTAAAAAATGAGAATAAAAATGAATAATAGGGTATGATTTGGTAAAAAAAGAGAAAAATTTGAGTAAAAATGTAAAAAATAAGAATAAAAATGAATAATTGCGTATGATTTGGTAAAAAAGGGGAAAATTTGAGTAAAAATGTAAAAAATGAGAATAAAAATGAATAATTGTGTATGATTTGGTAAAACAAAGAACAAAATAGTCGAATTGCGGGGATTTATTTCTTAAAATTATATAATTAAATTGTTTAAATTTGTCATGGCTTAATTTAGTTCTTAAAATTTTGGTAGATGTCACTTATAATTTAAAATTAAATTAAGTAGGCACTTTTAATAAAAGAATTGGTTATAAATTGTAGAGCTTGAACCTTTTTAAACAATAAAAGGAGGTATTAATTGGCAGTTTTACATGACTGTACTACAATACATTAAAAGAACAAAATACATATTTTTTAATATAATAACATATTTCTTTAATAAAACAAATTCTTATTTTCCATTTATATATATGTATTTGTTTTTAAAAAATTCTTTTGAATTACAGACCCCACCCCAACACTAAGCCCCAACAACACAAATAAAAAAAATAAGAAAATAAGAAACTATGTAATATTTAATTTAAATTCTTATTAAACAAATAAGAAATTATTTCTAAAGAGAAAAAATGAAGTAGGGAAGGAAGCCCTCCCCCACTCATTAAAAAAATAGGAAACATACATCTTTTTTTATTGATAATTAGGAACGTGGCATTTAATAATAAAAACAAAAAGAAAAAATCAAAAAATTCCAATTAAAAATTAAAAATTGAATTGGGCCCTCCCCCACCCCTATCCCACCGACCAATCGTAGAAACGTAGAATGCGACAAACGACGAAATGGGCAGAATACCAGTAAAAATATAAAAATTTATTATAAAAAAAAAAAAAAATTTATTTTCTAAAGCCGATACAAGTACTGACATGGTTAAAAACTAAAAACAAATTTTTTTTTTAAGACAAAAGTGGATCGTATGTTAAATGTGGAACGAAAAATGTACGCAATGTTAAACAACCAACAAAAAAAACAAAAAAAAAAAAAATTTTTTTTCAAAGCCGATGCAAGTAATAGCATGGTTAAAAAAAAAATTTTTTAAGACAAAAGCGCATCGTATGTTAACAGTGCTACGAAAAATGTACGCAATGTTAAACAACCAACAAAAAAAACAAAAAAAAAAAATGTTTTTTCAAAGCCGATGCAAGTACTGACATGGTTAAAAACTAAAAACAAATTTTTTTTTGAGACAAAAGCGCATCGTATGTTAAATTTGCTACGAAAAATGTACGCCAAGTTAAACAACCAACAAAAAAAACAAAAAAAAAAAATTTTTTTTCAAAGCCGATGCAAGTACCAGCATGGTTAAAAAAAAAAAATTTTTTAAGACAAAAGCGCATCGTATGTAAACAGTGCTACGAAAAATGTACGCAATGTTAAACAACCAACAAAAAAAACAAAAACAAAAAAAATTTTTTTTCAAAGCCGATGCAAGTACTGACATGGTTAAAAACTAAAAACAAATTTTTTTTTTGAGACAAAAGCCCATCGTATGTTAAATGTGCTACGAAACATGTACGCAATGTTAAACAACCAACAAAAAAAACAAAAAAAAAAAATTTTTTTTTCAAAGCCGATGCAAGTACTAACATGGTTAAAAACTAAAAACAAATTTTTTTTTAGACAAAAGTGGATCGTATGTTAAATTTGCTACGAAAATTGTACGCAATCGCTCCGACCAATCGTAGAAACGTAGAATGCGACGAACGACGAAATGCGTAGAATACCTATGAAAATATAAAAATTTATTATAATTTAATAAAGAAAAAAAAACAACAAAAAGCTACTACTAATACTAATATTACTACTAAACTACATAAGCATAAGCATAAGCATACTACCTACCCAATTGTAATTAATAAATAAAAGTATGATTTATATAACATTTTATACGAAAATCGACTGTGAGTTTTAACCGTGATATAAAATAATTGAAAATGTAGTAAAATGTATGCTTGTATTTGGTATAATTGTGTACAGTGTATATTATTACACAAAAAAACAACAACACACCCTAAAAGCAAATGGCGGCTTACATCATGATCATTTTCTGATGTAAAAAATTAGAATAATAGGGTATGATTTGGTAAAAAAAGAGAAAAATTTGAGTAAAAATGTAAAAAATAAGAATAAAAATGAATAATTGCGTATGATTTGGTAAAAAAGGGGAAAATTTGAGTAAAAATGTAAAAAATGAGAATAAAAATGAATAATTGTGTATGATTTGGTAAAACAAAGAACAAAATAGTCGAATTGCGGGGATTTATTTCTTAAAATTATATAATTAAATTGTTTAAATTTGTCTTGGCTTAATTTAGTTCCTAAAATTTTGGTAGATGTCACTTATAATTTAAAATTAAATTAAGTAGGCACTTTTAATAAAAGAATTGGTTATAAATTGTAGAGCTTGAACCTTTTTAAACAATAAAAAGAGGTATTACTTGGCAGTTTTACATGACTGTACTACAATACATTAAAAGAACAAAATACATATTTTTTAATATAATAACATATTTCTTTAATAAAACAAATTCTTATTTTCCATTTATATATATGTATTTGTTTTTAATAAATTCTTTTGAATTACAGACCCCACCCCAACACTAAGCCCCAACAACACAAATAAAAAAAATAAGAAAATAAGAAACTATGTAATATTTAATTTAAATTCTTATTAAACAAATAAGAAATTATTTCTAAAGAGAAAAAATCAAGTAGGGAAGGAAGCCCTCCCCCACTCATTAAAAAAATAGGAAACTACTTCTTTTTTTATTGATAATTAGGAACGTATGGCATTTAATAATAAAAACAAAAAGAAAAAATCAAAAAATTCCAATTAAAAATTAAAAATTGAATTGGGCCCTCCCCCACCCCTATCCCTCCGACCAATCGTAGAAACGTAGAATGCGACGAACAACGAAATGCGTAGAATACCAGTAAAAATTTAAAAATTTATTATAATTTAATAAAGAAAAAAAAAAAAAATTTATTTTCTAAAGCCGATACAAGTACTGACATGGTTAAAAACTAAAAACAAATTTTTTTTTTGAGACAAAAGCGCATCGTATGTTAACAGTGCTACGAAAAATGTACGCAATGTTAAACAACCAACAAAAAAAGCAAAAAAAAAAAAATTTTTTTTCAAAGCCGATGCAAGTACTTACTGACATGGTTAAAAACTAAAAACAAATTTTTTTTTTAAGACAAAAGTGGATCGTATGTTAAATGTGCTACGAAAAATGTACGCAATGTTAAACAACCAACAAAAAAAACAAAAAAAAAAAAATTTTTTTTTCAAAGCCGATGCAAGTACCAGCATGGTTAAAAAAAAAAATTTTTTAAGACAAAAGCGCATCGTATGTTAACAGTGCTACGAAAAATGTACGCAATGTTAAACAACCAACAAAAAAAACAAAAAAAAAAAAATGTTTTTTCAAAGCCGATGCAAGTACTGACATGGTTAAAAACTAAAAACAAATTTTTTTTTTGAGACAAAAGCGCATCGTATGTTAAATGTGCTACGAAAAATGTACGAAATGTTAAACAACCAACAAAAAAAACAAAAAAAAAAATTTTTTTTTCAAAGCCGATGCAAGTACTGACATGGTTAAAAACTAAAAACTAATTTTTTTTTTGAGACAAAAGCGCATCGTATGTTAAATGTGCTACGAAACATGTACGCAATGTTAAACAACCAACAAAAAAAACAAAAAAAAAAAATGTTTTTTCAAAGCCGATGCAAGTACCAGCATGGTTAAAAAAAAAAATTTTTTTTAAGACAAAAGCGCATCGTAAGTTAAATGTGCTACGAAAAATGTACGCAATGTTAAACAACCAACAAAAAAAACAAAAAAAAAAAAATTTTTTTTCAAAGCCGATGCAAGTACTAAATTGTTAAAAAAAAAATTTTTTTTTGAGACAGAAGCCCATCGTATGTTAAATGTGCTACGAAAAATGTACGCAATGTTAAACAACCAACATAAAAAACAAAAAAAAAAAATTTTTTTTTCAAAGCCGATGCAAGTACTAACATGGTTAAAAACTAAAAACAAATTTTTTTTAAGACAAAAGTGGATCGTATGTTAAATTTGCTACGAAAGTTGTACGCAATCGCTCCGACCAATCGTAGAAACGTAGAATGCGACGAACGACGAAATGCGTAGAATACCTACGAAAATATAAAAATTTATTATAATTTAATAAAGAAAAAAAAACAACAAAAAGCTACTACTAATACTAATATTACTACTAAACTACATAAGCATAAGCATAAGCATACTACCTACCCAATTGTAATTAATAAATAAAAGTATGATTTATATAACATTTTATACGAAAATCGACTGTGAGTTTTAACCGTGATATAAAATAATTGAAAATGTAGTAAAATGTATGCTTGTATTTGGTATAATTGTGTACAGTGTATATTATTACACAAAAAAACAACAACACACCCTAAAAGCAAATGGCGGCTTACATCATGATCATTTTCTGATGTAAAAAATTATATAAAAGTCAGGGCTGCCACTCTCTTATAATAAAATGTGTAAGCCAAAGCTGTCACTTTGTGAGTAATAGTATGAGCAAATTTTTGAATAAAAATGAGCAAATTTGATAAAAAAAAAGATAAAAATTTGAATAAAACTGTAAAAAATGAGAATAAAAATGAATAATAGGGTATGATTTGGTAAAAAAAGAGAAAAATTTGAGTAAAAATGTAAAAAATAAGAATAAAAATGAATAATTGCGTATGATTTGGTAAAAAAGGGGAAAATTTGAGTAAAAATGTAAGAAATGAGAATAAAAATGAATAATTGTGTATGATTTGGTAAAACAAAGAACAAAATAGTCGAATTGCGGGGATTTATTTCTTAAAATTATATAATTAAATTGTTTAAATTTGTCTTGGCTTAATTTAGTTCCTAAAATTTTGGTAGATGTCACTTATAATTTAAAATTAAATTAAGTAGGCACTTTTAATAAAAGAATTGGTTATAAATTGTAGAGCTTGAACCTTTTTAAACAATAAAAGGAGGTATTAATTGGCAGTTTTACATGACTGTACTACAATACATTAAAAGAACAAAATACATATTTTTTAATATAATAACATATTTCTTTAATAAAACAAATTCTTATTTTCCATTTATATATATGTATTTGTTTTTAATAAATTCTTTTGAATTACAGACCCCACCCTAACACTAAGCCCCAACAACACAAATAAAAAAAATAAGAAAATAAGAAACTATGTAATATTTAATTTAAATTCTTATTAAACAAATAAGAAATTATTTCTAAAGAGAAAAAATCAAGTAGGGAAGGAAGCCCTCCCCCACTCATTAAAAAAATAGGAAACTACTTCTTTTTTTATTGATAATTAGGAACGTGGCATTTAATAATAAAAACAAAAAGAAAAAATCAAAAAATTCCAATTAAAAATTAAAAATTGAATTGGGCCCTCCCCCACCCCTATCCCTCCGACCAATCGTAGAAACGTAGAATGCGACGAACAACGAAATGCGTAGAATACCAGTAAAAATTTAAAAATTTATTATAATTTAATAAAGAAAAAAAAAAATATTTATTTTCTAAAGCCGATGCAAGTACCAGCATGGTTAAAAAAAAAAAATTTTTTAAAACAAAAGCGCATCGTATGTTAACAGTGCTACGAAAAATGTACGCAATGTTAAACAACCAACAAAAAAAGCAAAAAAAAAAAAATTTTTTTTCAAAGCCGATGCAAGTACTGACATGGTTAAAAACTAAAAACAAATTTTTTTTTTAAGACAAAAGTGGATCGTATGTTAAATGTGCTACGAAAAATGTACGCAATGTTAAACAACCAACAAAAAAAACAAAAAAAAAAAAAATTTTTTTCCAAGCCGATGCAAGTACCAGCATGGTTAAAAAAAAAAATTTTTTAAGACAAAAACGCATCGTATGTTAACAGTGCTACGAAAAATGTACGCAATGTTAAACAACCAACAAAAAAAACAAAAAAAAAAAATGTTTTTTCAAAGCCGATGCAAGTACTGACATGGTTAAAAACTAAAAACAAATTTTTTTTTTGAGACAAAAGCGCATCGTATGTTAAATGTGCTACGAAAAATGTACGCAATGTTAAACAACCAACAAAAAAAACAAAAAAAAAAAAATTTTTTTTCAAAGCCGATGCAAGTACCAGCATGGTTAAAAAAAAAAAATTTTTTAAGACAAAAGCGCATCGTATGTTAACAGTGCTACGAAAAATGTACGCAATGTTAAACAACCAACAAAAAAAACAAAAAAAAAAAATTTTTTTTCAAAGCCGATGCAAGTACCAGCATGGTTAAAAACTAAAAACAATTTTTTTTTTTGAGACAAAAGCGCATCGTATGTTAAATGTGCTACGAAACATGTACGCAATGTTAAACAACCAACAAAAAAAACAAAAAAAAAAAATGTTTTTTCAAAGCCGATGCAAGTACTAACATGGTTAAAAACTAAAAACAAATTTTTTTTAAGACAAAAGTGGATCGTATGTTAAATTTGCTACGAAAATTGTACGCAATCGCTCCGACCAATCGTAGAAACGTAGAATGCGACGAACGACGAAATGCGTAGAATACCTATGAAAATATAAAAATTTATTATAATTTAATAAAGAAAAAAAAAAAAAACAACAAAAAGCTACTACTAATACTAATATTACTACTAAACTACATAAGCATAAGCATAAGCATACTACCTACCCAATTGTAATTAATAAATAAAAGTATGATTTATATAACATTTTATACGAAAATCGACTGTGAGTTTTAACCGTGATATAAAATAATTGAAAATGTAGTATAATGTATGCTTGTATTTGGTATAATTGTGTACAGTGTATATTATTACACAAAAAAACAACAACACACCCTAAAAGCAAATGGCGGCTTACATCATGATCATTTTCTGATGTAAAAAATTATATAAAAGTCAGGGCTGCCACTCTCTTATAATAAAATGTGTAAGCCAAAGCTGTCACTTTGTGAGTAATAGTATGAACAAATTTTTGAATAAAAATGAGCAAATTTGATAAAAAAAAAGATAAAAATTTGAATAAAACTGTAAAAAATGAGAATAAAAATGAATAATAGGGTATGATTTGGTAAAAAAGGAGAAAAATTTGAGTAAAAATGTAAAAAATAAGAATAAAAATAAATAATTGCGTATGATTTGGTAAAAAAGGGGAAAATTTGAGTAAAAATGTAAAAAATGAGAATAAAAATGAATAATTGTGTATGATTTGGTAAAACAAAGAACAAAATAGTCGAATTGCGGGGATTTATTTCTTAAAATTATATAATTAAATTGTTTAAATTTGTCTTGGCTTAATTTAGTTCCTAAAATTTTGGTAGATGTCACTTATAATTTAAAATTAAATTAAGTAGGCACTTTTAATAAAAGAATTGGCTATAAATTGTAGAGCTTGAACCTTTTTAAACAATAAAAGGAGGTATTAATTGGCAGTTTTACATGACTGTACTACAATACATTAAAAGAACAAAATACATATTTTTTAATATAATAACATATTTCTTTAATAAAACAAATTCTTATTTTCCATTTATATATATGTATTTGTTTTTAATAAATTCTTTTGAAATACAGACCCCATCCCAACACTAAGCCCCAACAACACAAATAAAAAAAATAAGAAAATAAGAAATTATGTAATATTTAATTTAAATTCTTATTAAACAAATAAGAAATTATTTCTAAAGAGAAAAAATCAAGTAGGGAAGGAAGCCCTCCCCCACTCATTAAAAAAATAGGAAACTACTTCTTTTTTTATTGATAATTAGGAACGTGGCATTTAATAATAAAAACAAAAAGAAAAAATCAAAAAATTCCAATTAAAAATTAAAAATTGAATTGGGCCCTCCCCCACCCCTATCCCTCCGACCAATCGTAGGAACGTAGAATGCGACGAACAACGAAATGCGTAGAATACCAGTAAAAATTTAAAAATTTATTATAATTTAATAAAGAAAAAAAAAAAAAATTTATTTTCTAAAGCCGATACAAGTACTGACATGGTTAAAAACTAAAAACAAATTTTTTTTTTGAGACAAAAGCGCATCGTATGTTAACAGTGCTACGAAAAATGTACGCAATGTTAAACAACCAACAAAAAAAGCAAAAAAAAAAAAATTTTTTTTCAAAGCCGATGCAAGTACTGACATGGTTAAAAACTAAAAACAAATTTTTTTTTTAAGACAAAAGTGGATTGTATGTTAAATGTGCTACGAAAAATGTACGCAATGTTAAACAACCAACAAAAAAAACAAAAAAAAAAAAATTTTTTTTCAAAGCCGATGCAAGTACCAGCATGGTTAAAAAAAAAATTTTTTAAGACAAAAGCGCATCGTATGTTAACAGTGCTACGAAAAATGTACGCAATGTTAAACAACCAACAAAAAAAACAAAAAAAAAAAATGTTTTTTTCAAGCCGATGCAAGTACTGACATGGTTAAAAACTAAAAACAAATTTTTTTTTTGAGACAAAAGCGCATCGTATGTTAAATGTGCTACGAAAAATGTACGCAATGTTAAACAACCAACAAAAAAAACAAAAAAAAAAAAATGTTTTTTCAAAGCCGATGCAAGTACTGACATGGTTAAAAACTAAAAACAAAATTTTTTTTTGAGACAAAAGCGCATCGTATGTTAAATGTGCTACGAAAAATGTACGCAATGTTAAACAACCAACAAAAAAAACAAAAAAAAAAAAATTTTTTTTCAAAGCCGATGCAAGTACCAGCATGGTTAAAAAAAAAAATTTTTTTAAGACAAAAGCGCATCGTATGTAAACAGTGCTACGAAAAATGTACGCAATGTTAAACAACCAACAAAAAAAACAAAAAAAAAAAATTTTTTTTCAAAGCCGATGCAAGTACTGACATGGTTAAAAACTAAAAACCAATTTTTTTTAAGACAAAAGTGGATCGTATGTTAAATTTGCTACGAAAATTGTACGCAATCGCTCCGACCAATCGTAGAAACGTAGAATGCGTCGAACGACGAAATGCGTAGAATACCTATGAAAATATAAAAATTTATTATAATTTAATAAAGAAAAAAAAACAACAAAAAGCTACTACTAATACTAATATTACTACTAAACTACATAAGCATAAGCATAAGCATACTACCTACCCAATTGTAATTAATAAATAAAAGTATGATTTATATAACATTTTATACGAAAATCGACTGTGAGTTTTAACCGTGATATAAAATAATTGAAAATGTAGTAAAATGTATGCTTGTATTTGGTATAATTGTGTACAGTGTATATTATTACACAAAAAAACAACAACACACCCTAAAAGCAAATGGCGGCTTACATCATGATCATTTTCTGATGTAAAAAATTATATAAAAGTCAGGGCTGACACTCTCTTATAATAAAATGTGTAAGCCAAAGCTGTCACTTTGTGAGTAATAGTATGAGCAAATTTTTGAATAAAAATGAGCAAATTTGATAAAAAAAAAGATAAAAATTTGAATAAAACTGTAAAAAATGAGAATAAAAATGAATAATAGGGTATGATTTGGTAAAAAAAGAGAAAAATTTGCGTAAAAATGTAAAAAATAAGAATAAAAATGAATAATTGCGTATGATTTGGTAAAAAAGGGGAAAATTTGAGTAAAAATGTAAAAAATGAGAATAAAAATGAATAATTGTGTATGATTTGGTAAAACAAAGAACAAAATAGTCGAATTGCGGGGATTTATTTCTTAAAATTATATAATTAAATTGTTTAAATTTGTCTTGGCTTAATTTAGTTCCTAAAATTTTGGTAGATGTCACTTATAATTTAAAATTAAATTAAGTAGGCACTTTTAATAAAAGAATTGGTTATAAATTGTAGAGCTTGAACCTTTTTAAACAATAAAAGGAGGTATTAATTGGCAGTTTTACATGACTGTACTACAATACATTAAAAGAACAAAATACATATTTTTTAATATAATAACATATTTCTTTAATAAAACAAATTCTTATTTTCCATTTATATATATGTATTTGTTTTTAATAAATTCTTTTGAATTACAGACCCCACCCCAACACTAAGCCCCAACAACACAAATAAAAAAAATAAGAAAATAAGAAACTATGTAATATTTAATTTAAATTCTTATTAAACAAATAAGAAATTATTTCTAAAGAGAAAAAATCAAGTAGGGAAGGAAGCCCTCCCCCACTCATTAAAAAAATAGGAAACTACTTCTTTTTTTATTGATAATTAGGAACGTGGCATTTAATAATAAAAACAAAAAGAAAAAATCAAAAAATTCCAGTTAAAAATTAAAAATTGAATTGGGCCCTCCCCCACCCCTATCCCTCCGACCAATCGTAGAAACGTAGAATGCGACGAACAACGAAATGCGTAGAATACCAGTAAAAATTTAAAAATTTATTATAATTTAATAAAGAAAAAAAAAAAAATTTTTTTTTCAAAGCCGATGCAAGTACTGACATGGTTAAAAACTAAAAACAAATTTTTTTTTTAAGACAAAAGTGGATCGTATGTTAAATGTGCTACGAAAAATGTACGCAATATTAAACAACCAACAAAAAAAACAAAAAAAAAAAAAATTTTTTTTCAAAGCCGATGTAAGTACCAGCATGGTTAAAAAAAAAAATTTTTTAAGACAAAAGCGCCTCGTATGTTAACAGTGCTACGAAAAATGTACGCAATGTTAAACAACCAACAAAAAAAACAAAAAAAAAAAAATGTTTTTTCAAAGCCGATGCAAGTACTGACATGGTTAAAAACTAAAAACAAAATTTTTTTTTGAGAGAAAAGCGCATCGTATGTTAAATGTGCTACGAAAAATTTACGCAATGTTAAACAACCAACAAAAAAAACAAAAAAAAAAAAATTTTTTTTCAAAGCCGATGCAAGTACCAGCATGGTTAAAAAAAAAAAATTTTTTAAGACAAAAGCGCATCGTATGTAAACAGTGCTACGAAAAATGTACGCAATGTTAAACAACCAACAAAAAAAACAAAAAAAAAAAATTTTTTTTCAAAGCCGATGCAAGTACTGACATGGTTAAAAACTAAAAACAAATTTTTTTTTTGAGACAAAAGCGCATCGTATGTTAAATGTGCTACGAAACATGTACGCAATGTTAAACAACCAACAAAAAAAACAAAAAAAAAAAATGTTTTTTCAAAGCCGATGCAAGCACCAGCATGGTTAAAAAAAAAATTTTTTTAAGACAAAAGCGCATCGTATGTTAACACTGCTACGAAAAATGTACGCAATGTTAAACAACCAACAAAAAAACAAAAAAAAAAAATTTTTTTTCAAAGCCGATGCAAGTACTGACATGGTTAAAAACTAAAAACTAATTTTTTTTTTGAGACAAAAGCGCATCGTATGTTAAATGTGCTACGAAACCTGTACGCAATGTTAAACAACCAACAAAAAAAACAAAAAAAAAAAAATGTTTTTTCAAAGCCGATGCAAGTACCAGCATGGTTAAAAAAAAAAATTTTTTTAAGACAAAAGCGCATCGTAAGTTAAATGTGCTACGAAAAATGTACGCAATGTTTTATTAAAAATTAAACAACCAACAAAAAAAACAAAAAAAAAAAAATTTTTTTTCAAAGCCGATGCAAGTACTAAATTGTTAAAAAAAAAATAAGAAATTATTTCTAAAGAGAAAAAATCAAGTAGGGAAGGAAGCCCTCCCCCACTCATTAAAAAAATAGGAAACTACTTCTTTTTTTATTGATAATTAGGAACGTGGCATTTAATAATAAAAACAAAAAGAAAAAATGAAAAAATTCCAATTAAAAATTAAAAATTGAATTGGGCCCTCCCCCACCCCTATCCCTCCGACCAATCGTAGAAACGTAGAATGCGACGAACAACGAAATGCGTAGAATACCAGTAAAAATTTAAAAATTTATTATAATTTAATAAAGAAAAAAAAAAAAAATTTTTTTTCAAAGCCGATGCAAGTACCAGCATGGTTAAAAAAAAAAATTTTTTAAGACAAAAGCGCATCGTATGTAAACAGTGCTACGAAAAATGTACGCAATGTTAAACAACCAACAAAAAAAACAAAAAAAAAAAATTTTTTTTCAAAGCCGATGCAAGTACTGACATGGTTAAAAACTAAAAACAAATTTTTTTTTTGAGACAAAAGCGCATCGTATGTTAAATGTGCTACGAAACATGTACGCAATGTTAAACAACCAACAAAAAAAACAAAAAAAAAAAAGTTTTTTTAAAGCCGATGCAAGTACCAGCAAGGTTAAAAAAAAAATTTTTTTTAAGACAAAAGCGCATCGTAAGTTAAATGTGCTACGAAAAATGTACGCAATGTTTTATTAAAAATTAAACAATCAACAAAAAAAACAAAAAAAAAAAAATTTTTTTTCAAAGCCGATGCAAGTACTAAATTGTTAAAAAAAAAATAAGAAATTATTTCTAAAGAGAAAAAATCAAGTAGGGAAGGAAGCCCTCCCCCACTCATTAAAAAAATAGGAAACTACTTCTTTTTTTATTGATAATTAGGAACGTGGCATTTAATAATAAAAACAAAAAGAAAAAATGAAAAAATTCCAATTAAAAATTAAAAATTGAATTGGGCCCTCCCCCACCCCTATCCCTCCGACCAATCGTAGAAACGTAGAATGCGACGAACAACGAAATGCGTAGAATACCAGTAAAAATTTAAAAATTTATTATAATTTAATAAAGAAAAAAAAAAAAAATTTATTTTCTAAAGCCGATACAAGTACTGACATGGTTAAAAACTAAAAACAAATTTTTTTTTTGAGACAAAAGCGCATCGTATGTTAACAGTGCTACGAAGAATGTACGCAATGTTAAACAACCAACAAAAAAAAAAAAAAAAAAAAAATGTTTTTTCAAAGCCGATGCAAGTACTGACATGGTTAAAAACTAAAAACAAATTTTTTTTTTTAAACAAAAGCGCATCGTATGTTAAATGTGCTACGAAAAATGTACGCAATGTTAAACAACCAACAAAAAAAAAAAAAAAAAAAAATTTTTTTTCAAAGCCAATGCAAGTACCAGCATGGTTAAAAAAAAAAAATTTTTTAAGACAAAAGCGCATCGTATGTTAACAGTGCTACGAAAAATGTACGCAATGTTAAACAACCAACACAAAAAACAAAAAAAAAAAATTTTTTTTTCAAAGCCGATGCAAGTACTAACATGGTTAAAAACTAAAAACAAATTTTTTTTAAGACAAAAGTGGATCGTATGTTAAATTTGCTACGAAAATTGTACGCAATCGCTCCGACCAATCGTAGAAACGTAGAATGCGACGAACGACGAAATGCGTAGAATACCTATGAAAATATAAAAATTTATTATAATTTAATAAAGAAAAAAAAACAACAAAAAGCTACTACTAATACTAATATTACTACTAAACTACATAAGCATAAGCATAAGCATACTACCTACCCAATTGTAATTAATAAATAAAAGTATGATTTATATAACATTTTATACGAAAATCGACTGTGAGTTTTAACCGTGATATAAAATAATTGAAAATGTAGTAAAATGTATGCTTGTGTTTGGTATAATTGTGTACACTGTCTATTATTACACAAAAAAACAACAACACACCCTAAAAGCAAATGGCGGCTTACATCATGATCATTTTCTGATGTAAAAAATTATATAAAAGTCAGGGCTGCCACTCTCTTATAATAAAATGTGTAAGCCAAAGCTGTCACTTTGTGAGTAATAGTATGAGCAAATTTTTGAATAAAAATGAGCAAATTTGATAAAAAAAATGATAAAAATTTGAATAAAACTGTAAAAAATGAGAATAAAAATTAATAATAGGGTATGATTTGGTAAAAAAACAGAAAAATTTGAGTAAAAATGTAAAAAATAAGAATAAAAATGAATAATTGCGTATGATTTGGTAAAAAAGGGGAAAATTTGAGTAAAAATGTAAAAAATGAGAATAAAAATGAATAATTGTGTATGATTTGGTAAAACAAAGAACAAAATAGTCGAATTGCGGGGATTTATTTCTTAAAATTATATAATTAAATTGTTTAAATTTGTCTTGGCTTAATTTAGTTCCTAAAATTTTGGTAGATGTCACTTATAATTTAAAATTAAATTAAGTAGGCACTTTTAATAAAAGAATTGGTTATAAATTGTAGAGCTTGAACCTTTTTAAACAATAAAAGGAGGTATTAATTGGCAGTTTTACATGACTGTACTACAATACATTAAAAGAACAAAATACATATTTTTTAATATAATAACATATTTCTTTAATAAAACAAATTCTTATTTTCCATTTATATAAATGTATTTGTTTTTAATAAATTCTTTTGAATTACAGACCCCACCCCAACACTAAGCCCCAACAACACAAATAAAAAAAATAAGAAAATAAGAAACTATATAATATTTAATTTAAATTCTTATTAAACAAATAAGAAATTATTTCTAAAGAGAAAAAATCAAGTAGGGAAGGAAGCCCTCCCCCACTCATTAAAAAAATAGGAAACTACTTCTTTTTTTATTGATAATTAGGAACGTGGCATTTAATAATAAAAACAAAAAGAAAAAATCAAAAAATTCCAATTAAAAATTAAAAATTGAATTGGGCCCTCCCCTACCCCTATCCCACCGACCAATCGTAGAAACGTAGAATGCGACAAACGACGAAATGGGTAGAATACCAGTAAAAATATAAAAATTTATTATAATTTAATATAAAAAAAAAAAAAAAATTTATTTTCTAAAGCCGATACAAGCACTGACATGGTTAAAAACTAAAAACAAATTTTTTTTTTAAGACAAAAGTGGATCGTATGTTAAATGTGCTACGAAAAATGTACGCAATGTTAAACAACCAACAAAAAAAACAAAAAAAAAAAAAATTTTTTTTCAAAGCCGATGCAAGTAATAGCATGGTTAAAAAAAAAAATTTTTTAAGACAAAAGCGCATCGTATGTTAACAGTGCTACGAAAAATGTACGCAATGTTAAACAACCAACAAAAAAAACAAAAAAAAAAATTTTTTTTCAAATCCGATGCAAGTACCAGCATGGTTAAAAAAAAAAATTTTTTTAAGACAAAAGCGCATCGTATGTAAACAGTGCTACGAAAAATGTACGCAATGTTAAACAACCAACAAAAAAAACAAAAAAAAAAAATTTTTTTTCAAAGCCGATGCAAGTACTGACATGGTTAAAAACTAAAAACAATTTTTTTTTTTGAGACAAAAGCGCATCGTATGTTAAATGTGCTACGAAACATGTACGCAATGTTAAACAACCAACAAAAAAAACAAAAAAAAAAATGTTTTTTCAAAGCCGATGCAAGTACCAGCATGGTTAAAAAAAAAATTTTTTTAAGACAAAAGCGCATCGTATGTTAACAGTGCTACGAAAAATGTACGCAATGTTAAACAACCAACAAAAAAAACAAAAAAAAAAAAATTTTTTTTCAAAGCCGATGCAAGTACTAAATTGTTAAAAAAAAAATTTTTTTTTAAGACAGAAGCCCATCGTATGTTAAATGTGCTACGAAAAATGTACGCAATGTTAAACAACCAACATAAAAAACAAAAAAAAAAAATTTTTTTTTCAAAGCCGATGCAAGTACTAACATGGTTAAAAACCAAAAACAAATTTTTTTTAAGACAAAAGTGGATCGTATGTTAAATTTGCTACGAAAATTGTACGCAATCGCTCCGACCAATCGTAGAAACGTAGAATGTGACGAACGACGAAATGCGTAGAATACCTATGAAAATATAAAAATTTATTATAATTTAATAAAGAAAAAAAAAAAAAACAACAAAAAGCTACTACTAATACTAATATTACTACTAAACTACATAAGCATAAGCATAAGCATACTACCTACCCAATTGTAATTAATAAATAAAAGTATGATTTATATAACATTTTATACGAAAATCGACTGTGAGTTTTAACCGTGATATAAAATAATTGAAAATGTAGTAAAATGTATGCTTGTATTTGGTATAATTGTGTACAGTGTATATTATTACACAAAAAAACAACAACACACCCTAAAAGCAAATGACGGCTTACATCATGATCATTTTCTGATGTAAAAAATTATATAAAAGTCAGGGCTGCCACTCTCTTATAATAAAATGTGTAAGCCAAAGCTGTCACTTTGTGAGTAATAGTATGAGCAAATTTTTGAATAAAAATGAGCAAATTTGATAAAAAAAAAGATAAAAATTTGAATAAAACTGTAAAAAATGAGAATAAAAATGAATAATAGGGTATGATTTGGTAAAAAAAGAGAAAAATTTGAGTAAAAATGTAAAAAATAAGAATAAAAAAAATGAATAATTGCGTATGATTTGGTAAAAAAGGGGAAAATTTGAGTAAAAATGTAAAAAATGAGAATAAAAATGAATAATTGTGTATGATTTGGTAAAACAAAGAACAAAATAGTCGAATTGCGGGGATTTATTTCTTAAAATTATATAATTAAATTGTTTAAATTTGTCTTGGCTTAATTTAGTTCCTAAAATTTTGGTAGATGTCACTTATAATTTAAAATTAAATTAAGTAGGCACTTTTAATAAAAGAATTGGTTATAAATTGTAGAGCTTGAACCTTTTTAAACAATAAAAGGAGGTATTAATTGGCAGTTTTACATGACTGTACTACAATACATTAAAAGAACAAAATACATATTTTTTAATATAATAACATATTTCTTTAATAAAACAAATTCTTATTTTCCATTTATATATATGTATTTGTTTTTAATAAATTCTTTTGAATTACAGACCCCACCCCAACACTAAGCCCCAACAACACAAATAAAAAAAATAAGAAAATAAGAAACTATGTAATATTTAATTCAAATTCTTATTAAACAAATAAGAAATTATTTCTAAAGAGAAAAAATCAAGTAGGGAAGGAAGCCCTCCCCCACTTATTAAAAAAATAGGAAACTACTTCTTTTTTTATTGATAATTAGGAACGTGGCATTTAATAATAAAAACAAAAAGAAAAAATCAAAAAATTCCAATTAAAAATTAAAAATTGAATTGGGCCCTCCCCCACCCCTATCCCACCGACCAATCGTAGAAACGTAGAATGCGACAAACGACGAAATGCGTAGAATACCAGTAAAAATATAAAAATTTATTATAATTTAATAAAAAAAAAAAAAAAAAATTTATTTTCTAAAGCCGATACAAGTACTGACATGGTTTAAAACTAAAAACAAATTTTTTTTTTGACACAAAAGCGCATCGTATGTTAACAGTGCTACGAAAAATGTACGCAATGTTAAACAACCAACAAAAAAAACTAAAAAAAAAAATTTTTTTTCAAAATATAAAAATTTATTATAATTTAATAAAGAAAAAAAAAAAAAAACAACAAAAAGCTACTACTAATACTAATATTACTACTAAACTACATAAGCATAAGCATAAGCATACTACCTACCCAATTGTAATTAATAAATCAAAGTATGATTTATATAACATTTTATACGAAAATCGACTGTGAGTTTTAACCGTGATATAAAATAATTGAAAATGTAGTAAAATGTATGCTTGTATTTGGTATAATTGTGTACAGTGTATATTATTACACAAAAAAAACAACAACACACCCTAAAAGCAAATGGCGGCTTACATCATGATCATTTTCTGATGTAAAAAATTATATAAAAGTCAGGGCTGCCACTTTCTTATAATAAAATGTGTAAGCCAAAGCTGTCACTTTGTGAGTAATAGTATGAGCAAATTTTTGAATAAAAATGAGCAAATTTGATAAAAAAAAAGATAAAAATTTGAATAAAACTTTAAAAAATGAGAATAAAAATGAATAATAGGGTATGATTTGGTAAAAAAAGAGAAAAATTTGAGTAAAAATGTAAAAAATAAGAATAAAAATGAATAATTGCGTATGATTTGGTAAAAAAGGGGAAAATTTGAGTAAAAATGTAAAAAATGAGAATAAAAATGAATAATTGTGTATGATTTGGTAAAACAAAGAACAAAATAGTCGAATTGCGGGGATTTATTTCTTAAAATTATATAATTAAATTGTTTAAATTTGTCATGGCTTAATTTAGTTCCTAAAATTTTGGTAGATGTCACTTATAATTTAAAATTAAATTAAGTAGGCACTTTTAATAAAAGAATTGGTTATAAATTGTAGAGCTTGAACCTTTTTAAACAATAAAAGGAGGTATTAATTGGCAGTTTTACATGACTGTACTACAATACATTAAAAGAACAAAATACATATTTTTTAATATAATAACATATTTCTTTAATAAAACAAATTCTTATTTTCCATTTATATATATGTATTTGTTTTTAATAAATTCTTTTGAATTACAGACCCCACCCCAACACTAAGCCCCAACAACACAAATAAAAAAAATAAGAAAATAAGAAACTATGTAATATTTAATTTAAATTCTTATTAAACAAATAAGAAATTATTTCTAAAGAGAAAAAATGAAGTAGGGAAGGAAGCCCTCCCCCACTCATTAAAAAAATAGGAAACATACATCTTTTTTTATTGATAATTAGGAACGTGGCATTTAATAATAAAAACAAAAAGAAAAAATCAAAAAATTCCAATTAAAAATTAAAAATTGAATTGGGCCCTCCCCCACCCCTATCCCACCGACCAATCGTAGAAACGTAGAATGCGACAAACGACGAAATGGGCAGAATACCAGTAAAAATATAAAAATTTATTATAAAAAAAAAAAAAAATTTATTTTCTAAAGCCGATACAAGTACTGACATGGTTAAAAACTAAAAACAAATTTTTTTTTTAAGACAAAAGTGGATCGTATGTTAAATGTGGAACGAAAAATGTACGCAATGTTAAACAACCAACAAAAAAAACAAAAAAAAAAAAAATTTTTTTTCAAAGCCGATGCAAGTAATAGCATGGTTAAAAAAAAAATTTTTTAAGACAAAAGCGCATCGTATGTTAACAGTGCTACGAAAAATGTACGCAATGTTAAACAACCAACAAAAAAAACAAAAAAAAAAAATGTTTTTTCAAAGCCGATGCAAGTACTGACATGGTTAAAAACTAAAAACAAATTTATTTTTGAGACAAAAGCGCATCGTATGTTAAATTTGCTACGAAAAATGTACGCCAAGTTAAACAACCAACAAAAAAAACAAAAAAAAAAAATTTTTTTTCAAAGCCGATGCAAGTACCAGCATGGTTAAAAAAAAAAAATTTTTTAAGACAAAAGCGCATCGTATGTAAACAGTGCTACGAAAAATGTACGCAATGTTAAACAACCAACAAAAAAAACAAAAACAAAACAAATTTTTTTTCAAAGCCGATGCAAGTACTGACATGGTTAAAAACTAAAAACAAATTTTTTTTTTGAGACAAAAGCCCATCGTATGTTAAATGTGCTACGAAACATGTACGCAATGTTAAACAACCAACAAAAAAAACAAAAAAAAAAAATTTTTTTTTCAAAGCCGATGCAAGTACTAACATGGTTAAAAACTAAAAACAAATTTTTTTTTAGACAAAAGTGGATCGTATGTTAAATTTGCTACGAAAATTGTACGCAATCGCTCCGACCAATCGTAGAAACGTAGAATGCGACGAACGACGAAATGCGTAGAATACCTATGAAAATATAAAAATTTATTATAATTTAATAAAGAAAAAAAAACAACAAAAAGCTACTACTAATACTAATATTACTACTAAACTACATAAGCATAAGCATAAGCATACTACCTACCCAATTGTAATTAATAAATAAAAGTATGATTTATATAACATTTTATACGAAAATCGACTGTGAGTTTTAACCGTGATATAAAATAATTGAAAATGTAGTAAAATGTATGCTTGTATTTGGTATAATTGTGTACAGTGTATATTATTACACAAAAAAACAACAACACACCCTAAAAGCAAATGGCGGCTTACATCATGATCATTTTCTGATGTAAAAAATTAGAATAATAGGGTATGATTTGGTAAAAAAAGAGAAAAATTTGAGTAAAAATGTAAAAAATAAGAATAAAAATGAATAATTGCGTATGATTTGGTAAAAAAGGGGAAAATTTGAGTAAAAATGTAAAAAATGAGAATAAAAATGAATAATTGTGTATGATTTGGTAAAACAAAGAACAAAATAGTCGAATTGCGGGGATTTATTTCTTAAAATTATATAATTAAATTGTTTAAATTTGTCTTGGCTTAATTTAGTTCCTAAAATTTTGGTAGATGTCACTTATAATTTAAAATTAAATTAAGTAGGCACTTTTAATAAAAGAATTGGCTATAAATTGTAGAGCTTGAACCTTTTTAAACAATAAAAAGAGGTATTACTTGGCAGTTTTACATGACTGTACTACAATACATTAAAAGAACAAAATACATATTTTTTAATATAATAACATATTTCTTTAATAAAACAAATTCTTATTTTCCATTTATATATATGTATTTGTTTTTAATAAATTCTTTTGAATTACAGACCCCACCCCAACACTAAGCCCCAACAACACAAATAAAAAAAATAAGAAAATAAGAAACTATGTAATATTTAATTTAAATTCTTATTAAACAAATAAGAAATTATTTCTAAAGAGAAAAAATCAAGTAGGGAAGGAAGCCCTCCCCCACTCATTAAAAAAATAGGAAACTACTTCTTTTTTTATTGATAATTAGGAACGTATGGCATTTAATAATAAAAACAAAAAGAAAAAATCAAAAAATTCCAATTAAAAATTAAAAATTGAATTGGGCCCTCCCCCACCCCTATCCCTCCGACCAATCGTAGAAACGTAGAATGCGACGAACAACGAAATGCGTAGAATACCAGTAAAAATTTAAAAATTTATTATAATTTAATAAAGAAAAAAAAAAAAAATTTATTTTCTAAAGCCGATACAAGTACTGACATGGTTAAAAACTAAAAACAAATTTTTTTTTTGAGACAAAAGCGCATCGTATGTTAACAGTGCTACGAAAAATGTACGCAATGTTAAACAACCAACAAAAAAAGCAAAAAAAAAAAAATTTTTTTTCAAAGCCGATGCAAGTACTTACTGACATGGTTAAAAACTAAAAACAAATTTTTTTTTTAAGACAAAAGTGGATCGTATGTTAAATGTGCTACGAAAAATGTACGCAATGTTAAACAACCAACAAAAAAAACAAAAAAAAAAAAATTTTTTTTTCAAAGCCGATGCAAGTACCAGCATGGTTAAAAAAAAAAATTTTTTAAGACAAAAGCGCATCGTATGTTAACAGTGCTACGAAAAATGTACGCAATGTTAAACAACCAACAAAAAAAACAAAAAAAAAAAAATGTTTTTTCAAAGCCGATGCAAGTACTGACATGGTTAAAAACTAAAAACAAATTTTTTTTTGAGACAAAAGCGCATCGTATGTTAAATGTGCTACGAAAAATGTACGAAATGTTAAACAACCAACAAAAAAAACAAAAAAAAAAATTTTTTTTTCAAAGCCGATGCAAGTACTGACATGGTTAAAAACTAAAAACTAATTTTTTTTTTGAGACAAAAGCGCATCGTATGTTAAATGTGCTACGAAACATGTACGCAATGTTAAACAACCAACAAAAAAAACAAAAAAAAAAAATGTTTTTTCAAAGCCGATGCAAGTACCAGCATGGTTAAAAAAAAAAATTTTTTTTAAGACAAAAGCGCATCGTAAGTTAAATGTGCTACGAAAAATGTACGCAATGTTAAACAACCAACAAAAAAAACAAAAAAAAAAAAATTTTTTTTCAAAGCCGATGCAAGTACTAAATTGTTAAAAAAAAAATTTTTTTTTGAGACAGAAGCCCATCGTATGTTAAATGTGCTACGAAAAATGTACGCAATGTTAAACAACCAACATAAAAAACAAAAAAAAAAATTTTTTTTTCAAAGCCGATGCAAGTACTAACATGGTTAAAAACTAAAAACAAATTTTTTTTAAGACAAAAGTGGATCGTATGTTAAATTTGCTACGAAAGTTGTACGCAATCGCTCCGACCAATCGTAGAAACGTAGAATGCGACGAACGACGAAATGCGTAGAATACCTACGAAAATATAAAAATTTATTATAATTTAATAAAGAAAAAAAAACAACAAAAAGCTACTACTAATACTAATATTACTACTAAACTACATAAGCATAAGCATAAGCATACTACCTACCCAATTGTAATTAATAAATAAAAGTATGATTTATATAACATTTTATACGAAAATCGACTGTGAGTTTTAACCGTGATATAAAATAATTGAAAATGTAGTAAAATGTATGCTTGTATTTGGTATAATTGTGTACAGTGTATATTATTACACAAAAAAACAACAACACACCCTAAAAGCAAATGGCGGCTTACATCATGATCATTTTCTGATGTAAAAAATTATATAAAAGTCAGGGCTGCCACTCTCTTATAATAAAATGTGTAAGCCAAAGCTGTCACTTTGTGAGTAATAGTATGAGCAAATTTTTGAATAAAAATGAGCAAATTTGATAAAAAAAAAGATAAAAATTTGAATAAAACTGTAAAAAATGAGAATAAAAATGAATAATAGGGTATGATTTGGTAAAAAAAGAGAAAAATTTGAGTAAAAATGTAAAAAATAAGAATAAAAATGAATAATTGCGTATGATTTGGTAAAAAAGGGGAAAATTTGAGTAAAAATGTAAGAAATGAGAATAAAAATGAATAATTGTGTATGATTTGGTAAAACAAAGAACAAAATAGTCGAATTGCGGGGATTTATTTCTTAAAATTATATAATTAAATTGTTTAAATTTGTCTTGGCTTAATTTAGTTCCTAAAATTTTGGTAGATGTCACTTATAATTTAAAATTAAATTAAGTAGGCACTTTTAATAAAAGAATTGGTTATAAATTGTAGAGCTTGAACCTTTTTAAACAATAAAAGGAGGTATTAATTGGCAGTTTTACATGACTGTACTACAATACATTAAAAGAACAAAATACATATTTTTTAATATAATAACATATTTCTTTAATAAAACAAATTCTTATTTTCCATTTATATATATGTATTTGTTTTTAATAAATTCTTTTGAATTACAGACCCCACCCTAACACTAAGCCCCAACAACACAAATAAAAAAAATAAGAAAATAAGAAACTATGTAATATTTAATTTAAATTCTTATTAAACAAATAAGAAATTATTTCTAAAGAGAAAAAATCAAGTAGGGAAGGAAGCCCTCCCCCACTCATTAAAAAAATAGGAAACTACTTCTTTTTTTATTGATAATTAGGAACGTGGCATTTAATAATAAAAACAAAAAGAAAAAATCAAAAAATTCCAATTAAAAATTAAAAATTGAATTGGGCCCTCCCCCACCCCTATCCCTCCGACCAATCGTAGAAACGTAGAATGCGACGAACAACGAAATGCGTAGAATACCAGTAAAAATTTAAAAATTTATTATAATTTAATAAAGAAAAAAAAAAAAATTTATTTTCTAAAGCCGATGCAAGTACCAGCATGGTTAAAAAAAAAAAATTTTTTAAGACAAAAGCGCATCGTATGTTAACAGTGCTACGAAAAATGTACGCAATGTTAAACAACCAACAAAAAAAACAAAAAAAAAAAATGTTTTTTCAAAGCCGATGCAAGTACTGACATGGTTAAAAACTAAAAACAAATTTTTTTTTTGAGACAAAAGCGCATCGTATGTTAAATGTGCTACGAAAAATGTACGCAATGTTAAACAACCAACAAAAAAAACAAAAAAAAAAAAATTTTTTTTCAAAGCCGATGCAAGTACCAGCATGGTTAAAAAAAAAAAATTTTTTAAGACAAAAGCGCATCGTATGTTAACAGTGCTACGGAAAATGTACGCAATGTTAAACAACCAACAAAAAAAACAAAAAAAAAAAATTTTTTTTCAAAGCCGATGCAAGTACCAGCATGGTTAAAAACTAAAAACAATTTTTTTTTTTGAGACAAAAGCGCATCGTATGTTAAATGTGCTACGAAACATGTACGCAATGTTAAACAACCAACAAAAAAAACAAAAAAAAAAAATGTTTTTTCAAAGCCGATGCAAGTACTAACATGGTTAAAAACTAAAAACAAATTTTTTTTAAGACAAAAGTGGATCGTATGTTAAATTTGCTACGAAAATTGTACGCAATCGCTCCGACCAATCGTAGAAACGTAGAATGCGACGAACGACGAAATGCGTAGAATACCTATGAAAATATAAAAATTTATTATAATTTAATAAAGAAAAAAAAAAAAAACAACAAAAAGCTACTACTAATACTAATATTACTACTAAACTACATAAGCATAAGCATAAGCATACTACCTACCCAATTGTAATTAATAAATAAAAGTATGATTTATATAACATTTTATACGAAAATCGACTGTGAGTTTTAACCGTGATATAAAATAATTGAAAATGTAGTAAAATGTATGCTTGTATTTGGTATAATTGTGTACAGTGTATATTATTACACAAAAAAACAACAACACACCCTAAAAGCAAATGGCGGCTTACATCATGATCATTTTCTGATGTAAAAAATTATATAAAAGTCAGGGCTGCCACTCTCTTATAATAACATGTGTAAGCCAAAGCTGTCACTTTGTGAGTAATAGTATGAACAAATTTTTGAATAAAAATGAGCAAATTTGATAAAAAAAAAGATAAAAATTTGAATAAAACTGTAAAAAATGAGAATAAAAATGAATAATAGGGTATGATTTGGTAAAAAAGGAGAAAAATTTGAGTAAAAATGTAAAAAATAAGAATAAAAATAAATAATTGCGTATGATTTGGTAAAAAAGGGGAAAATTTGAGTAAAAATGTAAAAAATGAGAATAAAAATGAATAATTGTGTATGATTTGGTAAAACAAAGAACAAAATAGTCGAATTGCGGGGATTTATTTCTTAAAATTATATAATTAAATTGTTTAAATTTGTCTTGGCTTAATTTAGTTCCTAAAATTTTGGTAGATGTCACTTATAATTTAAAATTAAATTAAGTAGGCACTTTTAATAAAAGAATTGGCTATAAATTGTAGAGCTTGAACCTTTTTAAACAATAAAAGGAGGTATTAATTGGCAGTTTTACATGACTGTACTACAATACATTAAAAGAACAAAATACATATTTTTTAATATAATAACATATTTCTTTAATAAAACAAATTCTTATTTTCCATTTATATATATGTATTTGTTTTTAATAAATTCTTTTGAAATACAGACCCCATCCCAACACTAAGCCCCAACAACACAAATAAAAAAAATAAGAAAATAAGAAATTATGTAATATTTAATTTAAATTCTTATTAAACAAATAAGAAATTATTTCTAAAGAGAAAAAATCAAGTAGGGAAGGAAGCCCTCCCCCACTCATTAAAAAAATAGGAAACTACTTCTTTTTTTATTGATAATTAGGAACGTGGCATTTAATAATAAAAACAAAAAGAAAAAATCAAAAAATTCCAATTAAAAATTAAAAATTGAATTGAGCCCTCCCCCACCCCTATCCCTCCGACCAATCGTAGGAACGTAGAATGCGACGAACAACGAAATGCGTAGAATACCAGTAAAAATTTAAAAATTTATTATAATTTAATAAAGAAAAAAAAAAAAAATTTATTTTCTAAAGCCGATACAAGTACTGACATGGTTAAAAACTAAAAACAAATTTTTTTTTTGAGACAAAAGCGCATCGTATGTTAACAGTGCTACGAAAAATGTACGCAATGTTAAACAACCAACAAAAAAAGCAAAAAAAAAATAATTTTTTTTCAAAGCCGATGCAAGTACTGACATGGTTAAAAACTAAAAACAAATTTTTTTTTTAAGACAAAAGTGGATTGTATGTTAAATGTGCTACGAAAAATGTACGCAATGTTAAACAACCAACAAAAAAAACAAAAAAAAAAAAATTTTTTTTCAAAGCCGATGCAAGTACCAGCATGGTTAAAAAAAAAATTTTTTAAGACAAAAGCGCATCGTATGTTAACAGTGCTACGAAAAATGTACGCAATGTTAAACAACCAACAAAAAAAACAAAAAAAAAAAATGTTTTTTTCAAGCCGATGCAAGTACTGACATGGTTAAAAACTAAAAACAAATTTTTTTTTTGAGACAAAAGCGCATCGTATGTTAAATGTGCTACGAAAAATGTACGCAATGTTAAACAACCAACAAAAAAAACAAAAAAAAAAAAATGTTTTTTCAAAGCCGATGCAAGTACTGACATGGTTAAAAACTAAAAACAAAATTTTTTTTTGAGACAAAAGCGCATCGTATGTTAAATGTGCTACGAAAAATGTACGCAATGTTAAACAACCAACAAAAAAAACAAAAAAAAAAAAATTTTTTTTCAAAGCCGATGCAAGTACCAGCATGGTTAAAAAAAAAAATTTTTTTAAGACAAAAGCGCATCGTATGTAAACAGTGCTACGAAAAATGTACGCAATGTTAAACAACCAACAAAAAAAACAAAAAAAAAAAATTTTTTTTCAAAGCCGATGCAAGTACTGACATGGTTAAAAACTAAAAACCAATTTTTTTTAAGACAAAAGTGGATCGTATGTTAAATTTGCTACGAAAATTGTACGCAATCGCTCCGACCAATCGTAGAAACGTAGAATGCGTCGAACGACGAAATGCGTAGAATACCTATGAAAATATAAAAATTTATTATAATTTAATAAAGAAAAAAAAACAACAAAAAGCTACTACTAATACTAATATTACTACTAAACTACATAAGCATAAGCATAAGCATACTACCTACCCAATTGTAATTAATAAATAAAAGTATGATTTATATAACATTTTATACGAAAATCGACTGTGAGTTTTAACCGTGATATAAAATAATTGAAAATGTAGTAAAATGTATGCTTGTATTTGGTATAATTGTGTACAGTGTATATTATTACACAAAAAAACAACAACACACCCTAAAAGCAAATGGCGGCTTACATCATGATCATTTTCTGATGTAAAAAATTATATAAAAGTCAGGGCTGACACTCTCTTATAATAAAATGTGTAAGCCAAAGCTGTCACTTTGTGAGTAATAGTATGAGCAAATTTTTGAATAAAAATGAGCAAATTTGATAAAAAAAAAGATAAAAATTTGAATAAAACTGTAAAAAATGAGAATAAAAATGAATAATAGGGTATGATTTGGTAAAAAAAGAGAAAAATTTGCGTAAAAATGTAAAAAATAAGAATAAAAATGAATAATTGCGTATGATTTGGTAAAAAAGGGGAAAATTTGAGTAAAAATGTAAAAAATGAGAATAAAAATGAATAATTGTGTATGATTTGGTAAAACAAAGAACAAAATAGTCGAATTGCGGGGATTTATTTCTTAAAATTATATAATTAAATTGTTTAAATTTGTCTTGGCTTAATTTAGTTCCTAAAATTTTGGTAGATGTCACTTATAATTTAAAATTAAATTAAGTAGGCACTTTTAATAAAAGAATTGGTTATAAATTGTAGAGCTTGAACCTTTTTAAACAATAAAAGGAGGTATTAATTGGCAGTTTTACATGACTGTACTACAATACATTAAAAGAACAAAATACATATTTTTTAATATAATAACATATTTCTTTAATAAAACAAATTCTTATTTTCCATTTATATATATGTATTTGTTTTTAATAAATTCTTTTGAATTACAGACCCCACCCCAACACTAAGCCCCAACAACACAAATAAAAAAAATAAGAAAATAAGAAACTATGTAATATTTAATTTAAATTCTTATTAAACAAATAAGAAATTATTTCTAAAGAGAAAAAATCAAGTAGGGAAGGAAGCCCTCCCCCACTCATTAAAAAAATAGGAAACTACTTCTTTTTTTATTGATAATTAGGAACGTGGCATTTAATAATAAAAACAAAAAGAAAAAATCAAAAAATTCCAGTTAAAAATTAAAAATTGAATAGGGCCCTCCCCCGCCCCTATCCCTCCGACCAATCGTAGAAACGTAGAATGCGACGAACAACGAAATGCGTAGAATACCAGTAAAAATTTAAAAATTTATTATAATTTAATAAAGAAAAAAAAAAAAATTTTTTTTTCAAAGCCGATGCAAGTACTGACATGGTTAAAAACTAAAAACAAATTTTTTTTTTAAGACAAAAGTGGATCGTATGTTAAATGTGCTACGAAAAATGTACGCAATATTAAACAACCAACAAAAAAAACAAAAAAAAAAAAAATTTTTTTTCAAAGCCGATGTAAGTACCAGCATGGTTAAAAAAAAAAATTTTTTAAGACAAAAGCGCCTCGTATGTTAACAGTGCTACGAAAAATGTACGCAATGTTAAACAACCAACAAAAAAAACAAAAAAAAAAAAATGTTTTTTCAAAGCCGATGCAAGTACTGACATGGTTAAAAACTAAAAACAAATTTTTTTTTTGAGACAAAAGCGCATCGTATGTTAAATGTGCTACGAAACATGTACGCAATGTTAAACAACCAACAAAAAAAACAAAAAAAAAAAATGTTTTTTCAAAGCCGATGCAAGCACCAGCATGGTTAAAAAAAAAATTTTTTTAAGACAAAAGCGCATCGTATGTTAACACTGCTACGAAAAATGTACGCAATGTTAAACAACCAACAAAAAAACAAAAAAAAAAAATTTTTTTTCAAAGCCGATGCAAGTACTGACATGGTTAAAAACTAAAAACTAATTTTTTTTTTGAGACAAAAGCGCATCGTATGTTAAATGTGCTACGAAACCTGTACGCAATGTTAAACAACCAACAAAAAAAACAAAAAAAAAAAATGTTTTTTCAAAGCCGATGCAAGTACCAGCATGGTTAAAAAAAAAAATTTTTTTAAGACAAAAGCGCATCGTAAGTTAAATGTGCTACGAAAAATGTACGCAATGTTTTATTAAAAATTAAACAACCAACAAAAAAAACAAAAAAAAAAAAATTTTTTTTAAAGCCGATGCAAGTACTAAATTGTTAAAAAAAAAATAAGAAATTATTTCTAAAGAGAAAAAATCAAGTAGGGAAGGAAGCCCTCCCCCACTCATTAAAAAAATAGGAAACTACTTCTTTTTTTATTGATAATTAGGAACGTGGCATTTAATAATAAAAACAAAAAGAAAAAATGAAAAAATTCCAATTAAAAATTAAAAATTGAATTGGGCCCTCCCCCACCCCTATCCCTCCGACCAATCGTAGAAACGTAGAATGCGACGAACAACGAAATGCGTAGAATACCAGTAAAAATTTAAAAATTTATTATAATTTAATAAAGAAAAAAAAAAAAAATTTTTTTTCAAAGCCGATGCAAGTACCAGCATGGTTAAAAAAAAAAATTTTTTAAGACAAAAGCGCATCGTATGTAAACAGTGCTACGAAAAATGTACGCAATGTTAAACAACCAACAAAAAAAACAAAAAAAAAAAATTTTTTTTCAAAGCCGATGCAAGTACTGACATGGTTAAAAACTAAAAACAAATTTTTTTTTTGAGACAAAAGCGCATCGTATGTTAAATGTGCTACGAAACATGTACGCAATGTTAAACAACCAACAAAAAAAACAAAAAAAAAAAAGTTTTTTTAAAGCCGATGCAAGTACCAGCATGGTTAAAAAAAAAATTTTTTTTAAGACAAAAGCGCATCGTAAGTTAAATGTGCTACGAAAAATGTACGCAATGTTTTATTAAAAATTAAACAATCAACAAAAAAAACAAAAAAAAAAAAATTTTTTTTCAAAGCCGATGCAAGTACTAAATTGTTAAAAAAAAAATTTTTTTTTAAGACAGAAGCCCATCGTATGTTAAATGTGCTACGAAAAATGTACGCAATGTTAAACAACCAACATAAACAACAAAAAAAAAAATTTTTTTTTTCAAAGCCGATGCAAGTACTAACATGGTTAAAAACTAAAAACAAATTTTTTTTAATACAAAAGTGGATCGTATGTTAAATTTGCTACGAAAATTGTACGCAATCGCTCCGACCAATCGTAGAAACGTAGAATGCGACGAACGACGAAATGCGTAGAATACCTGTGAAAATATAAAAATTTATTATAATTTAATAAAGAAAAAAAAACAACAAAAAGCTACTACTAATACTAATATTACTACTAAACTACATAAGCATAAGCATAAACATACTACCTACCCAATTGTAATTAATAAATAAAAGTATGATTTATATAACATTTTATACGAAAATCGACTGTGAGTTTTAACCGTGATATAAAATAATTGAAAATGTAGTAAAATGTATGCTTGTATTTGGTATAATTGTGTACAGTGTATATTATTACACAAAAAAACAACAACACACCCTAAAAGCAAATGGCGGCTTACATCATGATCATTTTCTGATGTAAAAAATTATATAAAAGTCAGGGCTGCCACTCTCTTATAATAAAATGTGTAAGCCAAAGCTGTCACTTTGTGAGTAATAGTATGAGCAAATTTTTGAATAAAAATGAGCAAATTTGATAAAAAAAAAGATAAAAATTTGAATAAAACTGTAAAAAATGAGAATAAAAATGAATAATAGGGTATGATTTGGTAAAAAAAGAGAAAAATTTGAGTAAAAATGTAAAAAATAAGAATAAAAATGCATAATTGCGTATGATTTGGTAAAAAAGGGGAAAATTTGAGTAAAAATGTAAAAAATGAGAATAAAAATGAATAATTGTGTATGATTTGGTAAAACAAAGAACAAAATAGTCGAATTGCGGGGATTTATTTCTTAAAATTATATAATTAAATTGTTTAAATTTTTCTTGGCTTAATTTAGTTCCTAAAATTTTGGTAGATGTCACTTATAATTTAAAATTAAATTAAGTAGGCACTTTTAATAAAAGAATTGGTTATAAATTGTAGAGCTTGAACCTTTTTAAACAATAAAAGGAGGTATTAATTGGAAGTTTTACATAACTGTACTACAATACATTAAAAGAACAAAATACATATTAGTAGTAGTGCTAGACCATTCCTAGACCACACCATTCCTAGACCAGGAAATGACAAATTAATTTTTGTTTTTGATTTTTTTGTTTTGATGTAGTACTGTAGAACTGATAAGAGAGAATTATAAAAAAATCAAAAACAAAAAAATCAAAAATAGTCTACATAAGAATTTAATTTAAAAAATCAAAAACAAAAAAATTAAAAACAAAAAATATTAAAAACAAAAAATATTAAAAACAAAAAATATTAAAAACAAAAAATATTAAAAACAAAAAATATTAAAAACAAAAAAATCAAAAACAAAAAAAATTAAAAACAAAAAAATTAAAAACAAAAAAAATTAAAAACAAAAAAATTAAAAACAAAAAAAAATCAAAAACAAAATACTGATAAGAAATGAATAAAAACAAAAAGAAACAAGTGATGAAAAAAAACCAAGGGTTTTTAAAAAAGCACATTTTCAAAATTATATTGTATTACATACTGAGTTTAACTTTGGAAATATTTACTTTGAAATAGTTACTATACTGACTTATAAAATTTACTGCTAACAGTAAATTTTTTATTTAAAAGTTGTTATAGTCCTTCAATGGGAAGGTTGCCAAATTTCTCAAGTCTCTAACTTCAACTTCCCCCCCCCCCTCATCCTCTAGTTTTTTAAGTTCTAGGAATTAAATTGTGAATTACACAAAAATTTGGAATTTTACTTAGAATTTTATTATCTATGCAAAAATGGGTAAAACTAAGAGACACTTTCTTCAATTTAAGGAACCCCTTTTAAATTTAAGAAAAACCTTTTACATATGTTAAAATATAATGTTGGACCTTTAAATTTTGTATATTAATAAAAAAAAGTTGGACAGGTATTCAAGTTACAGGTGCTTAAAAATAGCATAATTTCAATTTTCGGGCCCTTATAGCTCCTAAACAGGCAGCTTGACAAAAAAATTTTGTTAACTGACTCCTACTATTTTTTTAGGATCTAACTTCTCCCAAAATTTCAAGATCCTAGCTTGAACCGTTTAGAAGATATGTAGGGCCAAAAATTTTGCAAAAATTGAGTTTTATATAATGGTAAATTTTAGTACCGTATGGCAACCCTAAACATTTAAGCGACATATTTTTGTAAAGCCTATAAAAGCAGCTCTCCAATACCGTTTTTCGATTGAAAATAAACCTAACAGAACTTTTGTTATATCAATTTAAATATAGGGCTTTTTTGGAATTTTTAGGGGCTGTAACTTCGTCACCCTTCAAAATTAAGAAAAACCTTTGACACATGTTGAAATATAATTATAGGGCTTTGAATTTTGTCTATCACTAAAAAAAAATTTGGACAGGTATTCAAGTTACAGGTGTTTAAAAATAGCAAAATTTCAATTTTCGAGCCCTTATAGCTCCTAAATAAGGGGCTTGACAAAAAAATTTTGTTAACCGACTCCTACTAATTTCTGAGTATCTAACTCCTCCCAAAATTTCAAGACCCTAGTTTAAACCGTTCAGAAGATATGTGTGACCAAAAATTTTGCGAAAATCGAGTTTTGTGTAATGTTAAATTTTAGTACCGTATGGCAACCCTAAACATTTGCCTTGTAAAAATTTATAAAGTTTATGAAACTAGCTATCATTTGCCGTTTTCAGATTGAAAATATATGTAACAGAACTCTTGTTATAACAATTTAAATATAGGGCTTTTTCCAACTTTGGGGGGCTGTAGCCCCGTAATAGGTGGGGCTACAGAAAAAAATTCTTCTACGAAATTATTTTTTTTGCAAAAACTACCCATGGTTAAAATTTCTTTTCTCTATTTCAAACGGTGTAAAAGTTTTTGTAAACATACGGACGGACGGACGGACGGACGGACGGACGGACGGACAGAGTGAAGCTATATAGGCACATTTTTACAAAATTTTTTGAAAATGTGCTAAAAAGAGCAGAAACAAAAAAAATTTTTATTTTGAGAAAAAAAAAAAAATATAAAGTAATTTAATTTAAATCACACTTATATAAAGTAATTTAATTTAAATCACACTTATATAAAAATTCAACTGACGTCAGAGGAGATTCTGTCGATTTAAAGTAATTTTTTGTCACATATCTAAATAAAATTAGGGATTCCTATAGTTAAAATATATAAAAAAGAGAACAATAAGAGAATAATAACTAGTCTTTAATTTGTAAATGAGTAAAACTATGAAAATAACAAACATTTGCAAAATCTTCTGTGGATAAGAGTGTCGGGGTATGTAAAAGGTATTAAGTAAGTTAATTAATAAAATATTATCTTTAGGTTCGATCCAGGTTTAAAGCTCTTATCCAGAGAAGATTTTTATTTATTTTTTTCTTATAAAAGAAGGTTTGAAAATATAAGCAATGACATAATCTTATAAAACTTTGAGTAACAACATCAACAAAATGTTTTGGGTAGATAACATTTTACATGGTCATAAGTATTGTATTTGTGGTCAGAAATGGACTTCAATTAAAATAACTCACTGGAAATTATTTCATGAACTTTTAGAGATTTATATAACTCCAGAGGGGGGAGAAAGAGTTTGTTTATTTAAAATTCGAAATGGTGAATCTTTTACAAACAAATTTGAGTTATCTCCTTTCGATTGGCAACATATAAAAATTGAAGTATATGGTGGAGATATTTCTATCATCGGTAAAATAAGAAATTCCATAAAGAAAAACCGACAAATGCCTAATCATTTTAATCAAGCAGAAAGAATTTTAAGCAATGGAGAAATTGAAACTGTTCCCATGATAGATACTGATTATAAATCTGATTACACTTTACTTGATTTACGATCACTAAAACAAAACTCATCCTATCAAATGGAAATTTCATAATTTATAAAATAAAATTGAAAATTGTAATAAATATTAAATAATAATAAAACATATTTATTTCTTTTATAATAAATCTTTTTTATTTATCCATGAGTTATGATTGGAAGGAAATCCTAACCATTTAACAAATATTTTATTATCTTTAATTTTGAGAATTTTTTCTATTAAAAATACTTGTGATTTTTCAGTTTTTAATAATTCATATTCATAAAAGCTTCCTTGTATTGGTTGACCTTGATAATCCTTCAATAAATATGTGACAGGGTTAGTAATTTGAACTTTTCTTATCTTAAATACTTCCGTTGTCCAATTTGGGGTGTAACCTTTTTCAAAAACATGTTTATACTTGCTTATACGTACTGAGTCACCAATTTTAAATTTAGCTGGCGGAGAAATTTTAATGTGATTATAAACAGTTGTTAACAATTCATTAGCATTTTTTCTGTTTACATCTGCTGGATTTTTTTTAATAGTACGATGTTTAGTGTTATTGTATTGGTGAACTAATTTTGAAATTATATTAATCCATTTGTAATTTCCATTGAAACTAAATTCTTTCCACATTTTTCCTTTCAAAGTACGATTAAAACGTTCTACTATGGAAGCTTTTAAGTAGCTAAAAGTTGAATAATGATTTATTTTATACTGATTCATTAAGTTTTTAAATATTTTATTGAAAAATTCTTTTCCATCATCAGTTTGTAAGTTTTTTGGATGTCTTTTAGAATCAGTAAAAATGTTCTGCATTGCTTCTGTAACATTTTCTGAAGTTTTGGTTTTTATAGGGATTGCCCATGCATACTTAGAAAAAGTATCAATTACAGTTAATAAAAATTTAAAATCTTTGTTCTCTTTAGAATATGAACCCATTTCAACTAAATCAGCTTGCCAAAGATCGTCAAACCCTTTAATTATAACTCGACGTCGATTAAAATTTCTCCGAGCAGGCTTATGCAGCTCCTCAACAACCTCTCTTTTACTCATTTCTTTAACTAATTAAAAAAAAAATCTTAATTTATTTCCTTATTTATATAAAAAATGCAAACAAAATTTTCTTATGTTTTAATAATTAGTTTCTTTATTTGTAAATATATAAAACATTATTATTATTATTATCTATTTTTTTATATAATTTCATTAATTTGGAACATTGTAACATATATTTTTCTGCTGAATTACATGGACAGGTATCTGGAACACTTTTATTATCATCTGATGAACAGGGACATATATCCCAATGATATTCACCATTTTTTGTTTTTACTTTTATAGAGCTTTTAAATAATTTTAAGAACTCAAAATAAATTTTTAATTCTTCACAATGCTCTTGTAATAATATATGGTCATATTTATCTAAAAACTGATTTAAAGTATATCCGATTTGATGTATATCCATGTTGAAGTTCCAATGAGAAGTAATTTAGATAGTAATAAAATTATTTTTAAATTTTTTTTTTTCTATCTTTTTCATGAACATATGTATGCAATACATTCAAATGATGAAGTACATTTTTGTATTCTTCTTTTGTTGTGTAATTTGCTACAACTTTGATAACAGCATCATTAATATTACGATGAATTTCTTCTATATTGATCATTAGTTCTTGTTTAAATATCATTTTCACATTTTCCATTTCCTTCTTAAATTTATCTTCAATGATCATTTTCATTAATAAATTTTTGTAGCTGCATCATCAATCTCAGTTGGTCTGCTTAGATTTATCAATTTTTTATTTTGAATATCATAATTACCATCAGAAGTTAATTTGAAACCTATACCTGAAGGACCTTTAATATATGCGTTTTTATAAGTAGATGAAGCTAAACTGCGTCCGAACTTATCAAGTGTCATTTTAATATTTACTGGTTATTAAGGATAAAATATTATTGAATTATATTTGCTTCTCTTAACTCTTCAATTATAGATACAATTTCATTTTGATGATTATTGTTACCAGCTGATTGTGATGCAATTAGAAGTCTTAATCTGTCAACCAACTCATTAGGATCATCCCAATAAACATACTGATTTGGTAGATTTGAATAATTTAAATAAGTTTCTGGTGTTGAAAATTTATTTATATAATTAGTAAAAATTTTTTTCGAACAACCTAAACCAGTTTTTTTATGTCTAGTATTATAATCGTGATCATATAATTTTCTTAATATATTTTTATATTTAAAACCTTTATTTCCTTTTATTTGCTCTAAATGATCATAATTTCTTCTATGTGCATTCGTTTTATTAAGTATTTGATGATATGTTTTTAAATCACTTTCAGTAAAGTTTATAGGTTTTTTTTTAAATATCAATTCATACAGACCATCAGTTCCTTTAAAAACTTCATTATCAATCAAAATATTTTTAGTAATTTCATCTATTTCAAAATTAGCATTCCCAAGTTTTCGAACATTTAATGACTCATCAAAATATGGTCCATATGTCTTATCTAGTTCTGATATGTTAAGAACGGGAAATTGTGAAATTGATGACTCATTGATAATATTATCAGTTGTAGATGATGTTTCAAATTTTATAGTATTCGGTGTTGAAGTTATAAATTTACTGTAAGTTTTACTTTTGTTGCTAGGGGTTTTAACTTCCGGCTTAAATGTGTTTTTTAACTTTAAATTGACATCATCATCATCATCATCAGAATCCTGTTTAATTGCCGGTTTGATGAAATTCTGAGAAATTTGTTGTTGTTGTTTAACAACATTTGTTAATTCCTTCAACGGCCTTGTAATTGGAGTAAATTCTTCTTCTCGATTATGTTCTTCTAAAAGTCTTTTATTTTTTAAAGAATCAAATTTTCTTTTTAGGCTTTTTCGAGTTTTAATTAAATCTTTAATAATTTGCTCATTCATTATAACTGAACTCTTCTGCTGTTCATTGATAACTGGTAACTGGTAACTGCTAACAACTAACTGTCAACTGCTAACTGATAGCTGTTCATTGATAACTGGTAACTGGTAACTGGTAACTGCTAACTGCTAACAACTAACTGTCAACTGCTAACTGATAACTGCTGATCTGATGAATCTCCCTATTAACTAAATTTAGCAAATGCATCAAAATTTTTCCTATAACGCCCATTATTTAAATTGCTATCTTTATCAATTAATAGAAAACCATAATTATCATTCCAGCAGCATGCACTTAAATTTTTAAAATCATTATAACTCATATCAGAATTTACATGATCATTATATATATGCTTTAAATTTAAATCATCTTGTTTGAATATAATTAAAAAGTTTGCATTATCTCTAACTAAATGTTTTGGAATTCTGGTATAGGATTGACATAAATAAAAGCTATCTATTCCTTGATGACGTCCCATACAAAAATAAGCTCTTATGTTATCTTGTTTTTCACAAGCTACATCATCAAAAATAAAGATTGAGTTTGGATGTGATGCTGATGGTTCAATTACATCAACGTTATTTGAAAATTCATTATATCCCATTCCTTTTATTGGTTTTATTAATTTCTTTAAGTATTCATATTTTGGTTGATGTAACGATTTCGAGTAAATATAAATATTTTGAAATTTAAGACCTTTAGGATCCAAAAGCATACTTATCATAACATTGGTTTTACCACAATTTGATGGTCCCACTATTAATCCTCTTATACTATCTGGAAAACGTTCACCATGTTTTTTATTTTTCTTTAATTTTAATTTTTGATCAAAATTTTTAACTTTAACTGCTTTATCTACTTTTATAAATTTCATTTCTGTACCTAAATCTTTCTTTTAAATATCAGTGATGGGATTTATGAGATAATCAGTGCATGACTAACTTTCTTAAACTAAACTTCATATTATGTCTGCCGTTAATAAATATCCTATCAGTAATAAAAAAGTTGTTAAAGGAAGAGGAATCGTTAATTCATTAATTAATAAATTACCATTTGAAGCTCATTTGCCAGGTTATAATTATTGTGGACCAGGAACAAAATTATCAAAACGATTAGCTCGTGGTGATAAAGGAATTAACAGTTTAGATGAAGCTTGTCGGGAACATGATATAGCATATTCTCAAACTTCTGATCAAAATGAACGTCATATAGCTGATAAAATACTAGCAGAAAAAGCTTGGCAAAGAGTTAAAGCTAAAGATTCAAGTTTGGGTGAACGCTTAAATTCATATCTAGTAACAAATACAATGAAAGCAAAAGTTAATCTAGGCATGGGTTTAAAAAAGAAAACAAAAAAAACAAAAAAAAAAAAAAAATTCAAAGAAAAAATCCTTTAAAAAATGTTATAAAGGAAGCTAAAATGGCTATCAAGTCTATAAAGAAACCGATGAATAATAAGAGTATTATAAAAACTGCTTTACATGCAGCTAAAAATTTTTCTAAAGGACAAAAGAAAAACGCAATTAATATTCCTCGAATAATTCCTGTACCAAAAATTGGAGGAGTTTTACCTTTAATTCCAATATTTGCAGGTTTATCAGCTATTGGAGCTCTTTCTGGTGGTGTTGCGGGTATAGCAAAGGCTGTAAATGATGCTAAAAGTGCTCGTAAACAATTACAAGAAAGTGAACGTCATAATAAAACAATGGAAGCATTAATGTTAAAAGGAGGAAATGGATTACATTTAAAACCATATAAAAAAGGTTTAGGTTTGTTTCTAAATCCAAAAAACCATTAAATGAGCTACCCAAAAGAGCACTTTACAATTACGATTTAGAAGAATTCGGAGTAAAATATTTAAAACATTTCCGTGGAGTTTTTATGAGAGATAAATTACCAGAAGATAAACCTTGGAAATATGAATGTGGTATAATAAATTTAGATAATTCTCTTGGAAATGGAACACATTGGGTAGCTTATTACAAAACTCCTCAAATTGTACAATATTTTGATAGTTTTGGAAATTTAAGACCACCTATTGAAGTAATAAAATATTTAGGGAGTAAACTAGTGTATAATTATAATAAATATCAAAATTTTAACTCCTATAATTGTGGTCATTTATGCTTAGAATTTTTATTTCATATTGTTAAAACAAAAAAATTATCAAAGCATAATGTAAAAAAAAAAATTGGTCTTTCTATTATTTAAAAACGTTTTTATTAAAACTGACCTACATTATTAATTTTATTTTAAGTTCAAGGTTTTTTTCTCTCTTTATATTTAATAACATAATTTCTTGTATCATTATTACATAAATATTTCACTTAAAGGAATTCCCTTACGTCATTTTTACTCTATACATTTTTAATTTTTTAAGTCTGCGTAGGCGTGGTTGATATAATATAAAAAATTTTTTTAATTTCTTTTCTTTTTTAAGAAAAATTTTTTTTATGATAAGAATTGTTTTGTTTTTGTTTTCTTGTTTTAGTTTTATATTAGGTACTTAAAATTTAAATGATGTATCTAAGATATATCATATTAAATTTATAAAAATGTATAAAAACCGAATCTTCTTCTGAAACATATCATTACATCAACAATTACAGACATGTCAATAACATTAACTTTAAATGGAAATTCTTCCATATTAACATCCAATTATTTTCCTCCAATAGATTTGAGAGGAAAAGAATATACCTGCGGTTTGGTAGATTTCCAGACATACAATTCAATACCAAATATAGATGAAGATAACAATAGATTTATTATTGATAATAAATCTATTATAATTCCAACAGGTTCATATGAAATTGAAGATATTGAAGCATTTCTTAGAAAAGCATTAGAAATCTCTAAAACAGATAAAGAAAAATTAATTATAAGAGCAAATAATAATACACTAAAATGTGAAATTTTTGCTGATAAAGAAATTGATTTTGAACAAGAAAATACTATAGGAGGATTATTAGGTTTTAGCAAAAAAAGATTATTACTAAACAAATGGCATACTTCTGATCTTTTTGTTGATATTAATAAAATAAACATAGTCAGATTGGAATGCAATATTATTTCTGGTACTTATATTAATGAAAAGGAAGCTCACATTTTACATGAATTCTCAATTAATGTCAGTCCTGGCTATAAAATAGTAGAGGTTCCACGAAATGTCATTTATTTACCAGTGACTATAAATCAGATAAGTTCTATTACCATAAAACTGCTTGATCAGGACGGTAATTTAATTAACTTTCGTGGAGAAACAATAACAGTTAGGTTACATTTGAAGCCTCAAAATGATAGTATTTAATCAAAATCATCAATCAAATATAAATTTAAAAAGTAATATAGCTCAACTTAATCCTACAAAGCAAGTCAAAGGAGAAGGTAGTCAACGTTTTAATTACAAAAAACCTTTATCATTAAAAAATAAAGAATATTTAAAATCTATTGGTTATCTATTGAAAGTAAATTAAAATGGAACTCTTTAAAGATCCTATATTTGATGAAACTATAACTAGTTCACAATGGCATTCATATTCACCATTTTTAAACTCATTTGGATTAAGTGATATTATACGAATACAAATTCAAAATCAAAATTTGAATATATTACCGTCAACAAGTCTAATCTATGTTGAAGGTTATATAGCAAAACATGATGGAACCGCTGTTTCAAAAACTAAACTTGTTAATAATGCTTTAGCATTTTTATTTGATGAAATACATTATGAGCTTAATGGAAAGGAAATAGACCATAACCGTAATGTTGGAATTACTTCAACGCTAAAAAATTATATTTCACTTAATAAAAATGAAAGTCAAGCTTTATATAATGGAAGCTGGTCACCCGACGCCCCTATTAAAATGAATGGGCTTTATTTCAATTTTTGTATGCCATTAAAAAAATTACTTGGATTTGCCGAAGATTATAATAATATTATTCCAAATGCTAAACATGAATTAATATTATACCGCTCTCGATCTAATGATAATTCAATGTTATGTACTGATCTTAATGAAAAACCAAAAATTGTTATTACAAAACTATGCTGGAAAGTTCAACATATCAATTTAGCTGATAATCTTAAATTAAATTTATTCAAAACTATTGACAATGGTTCTGTTATGAAAATTCCTTTTAGAAATTGGGAATTGCACGAGTATCCAACATTACCATCAGCAACTGATCATCATATTTGGAATGTTAAAACAACGTCACAGCTAGAAAAACCACGTTTTATTATTTTTGCTCTGCAAACGGATAAACAAAATAAATTGGATAAAGATTCTTCAACATTTAATCATTGCGATATCAGTAATATTAAAGTATATTTAAATTCTGAAGTATATCCATATGAAGATATGAATTTAGATTTTGAAAAAAACCGTTATGCTTTAGCATATGAAAATTATTCAGATTTCAGAAGTTTTTATTATAATTACCCAATCAGAGAACCTTTAGTTTCATATGATAATTATAAAAATTTGTCTCCAATATTTGTAATTGATACTCGTCATCAAAATGAAAATCTTAAAATGGGGCCGGTTGATGTAAAAATTGAATTTAAAACTTTAAAAAAAATTCCAGATAATACTACAGCCTATTGTCTTATTTTGCACGATCGTTTAGTAGAGTTCAAACCATTAACAGGTGACGTCAATAAAATTCTTTAAATGAGCTCGAATTCAGTTGAACCACAATCCTGTTGCATATTTGATATACCACCATTTATTGGTGGAATTTTTTTTATGATAATTCTACATTGTAGTTGTTATTTACTATACAAACTCTACGTTTATTTGCAAACTGAATATTTTAAATCAACAACAACAACAACAACAGCACCAACAAACTCAGTTTAAAAGAAATGGATTATGTAATTATTGATATTCAAGGTTTTCGAGATAATCAAAACAAATTTATTATAAAGGAAATAGCATTTTTAACGTCAAACTGCGAAATTCATCATTTTATTATTAAAGCGCCATATGGATATCAAATTTTAAATAATAATGCAAAAAAACAAAATGAGTGGTTAACAAAAAATCATCATGGATTTCTTTGGAACGATGGATCAACTAATTTTTGCAATATAATAAATTTTTTAAAACCATTTACAAATTATAAAACTACTATTTATGTTAAAGGAAACGAAAAACAAGAAATAATTCAAAAACTGCTCAAAAAAAATAAAATTGTAAACTTAGATGAACAAGTATCAACAAGTTTACAAAAATTAAAAAAACTTTATCAAAATCAATACAAAAAATGCACATTCAATCATAATGGATATTGTGCTCTTCAGAATGTTTATTTAATAAAAAGGCTGATATAAACATTTTATTCATATATATACTCTATCAAATTTTAAAATAATATTAATCGAAAAAGATTATTCGATAGTGAGCACTAAATAAAACTAAAAAAAAAAAAAAAAAAAAAAAATGGAAAAGAAAGAATCATATAAAAGTCCATCCAAATCAACTACATCTGCGTCATGCACCATATCATGTGTAAAATCATCATCATCTTCAAGTATTTATAGTGGAAAGGATGGAAAGGGAAAAGATGGAAGGAGTAATTGCTGTCCACTGTCATAGGAGATTTGCATCTTGTTCAATTTCATATTGCAAAGACGACAACAAAAAAAAAATTCAAACTGTTGTCGTCGTATGTAATATCTATTATAAAGCAAAATTTATAAATTGTAAAAACTTTTTTTAAAACGAATGAAAACAATAAAAATTATGTAAATAAAAGTGAAGTGTTTTATTTTCAGTTTTGGAATTTGTTATTCATGATTTTAATAATCCTTACTTATAAAAAAAAAAACACTTTATTTAACTTTTTTACTTTAATTAAGAAATAGTAATATAAATACAATGTTAAATATAATATGATTATAGAACATTATTTAAACTATAATGACCCCAAGGTAGAGTCTCATAAGAATTATTAATCAAAAATCTCTTATCATCACTAGAAATTAATGCTACTTTTTTCTGTCTTATAGTACTAACATTATGATTTTTACTTAAAATTAAATTTTGTGATATAATTTTGCTTTTATTATTATTATGTAAACATTGTTTATAATCATCAAATTTTATTTCCTTACTTACTACAGCCTTTTTTATACCTTTAATTTTTTTTATAGTTTGCTCTTCTTCTTTATTTTCTATTTTTAAAGCATACATTTTAGATCTTAAGCCTACAAATTCTAAAATATTTTTACCACATAATTCATCTTTCATTAAACCTATAACTTTTTTATTTACTAGAGGAATTTCCCACTTATTATCTATGGGATAATCACGTTCATGACAATCTTGTTTTATAACACTATATATATCTGTATTAACAATTTCTAATATAAGGCTATCAGTATCTGTATATAATAGATTACAATTATGTTGCAAAAGTTTTTTCATATAACTATAAAAAAATTCATAAATTGATATTTTTGCTATGTCTAATATTGCCATGCCTACATAAAGAGGTTTATTAAAAATTATTTCACTTTGATATAACTCTATAGCAACCAGATTTTCATGAAATATGTTAGAGCTTTTAAAATATGGAGATGCAATTAGTGCATTAGCACCATAACGACCATGCCAATAGGTTTTTAATTTTATATCGCGGCGTTTTCTAACATTTTCAATGGTCTTTCCAAATATTGCATTATTCATTAATTTAAAGAGCTCTATAGAAAAAGCATCTTTTGCTTGAGTACGTAATTTAGTATTTAACTCAATATATGATCTTAGAAAAGGTGTTTGTGTAAATTCCAAGATTCTATGAATTTTTGTTATTTTAAGACCATTTTTTAGAGCTAATTTTAAATTTCTATAATGAATAACATACCTCTCTTTATCAGCTAAAGTTGTTAACAATTTTTTTTCTTTAGATATTGTTAAACAATGTTCGGGGCAAAAAGGAAGATCTTTATGCAGATCATGAAGATCTTCAGGGTATTTTATATCTACTTCAAAAATATAACCAATATCATTCTCATCTGAAATATTTAATATAAAATTTTCATCACCATATTTACTAATGTCAGTTACCCACTTGAAATTTCTTAAAGGTAAGTATTGACTCATAGCCCAACCATATTGATTATTTATATCAAAATACATAATATGTTTAGATGGTTGTGAACTATCAAAATTATTCATGTATTTATTATTCGCTTTTGAATAGCGTTTGGTAACTTGAGTTAAACCTCCTCTTATTCCATTTTCTATAAATAATAACATATCCACATCGGTTAGCAGTTCAAAGTTCACTTTGGTATGCTTAAGCATAGCATCCCATGAAAATCCCGGTAAAGTAAAATAATGTGCTGGGTCTAAATTGTATGTTTCCATACAAAATGCTCTAAATTTTTCAAAAATATCTACTAGCAATAAAACATCTGTTTTTAAGTACAAATCAGAATACTCACCCAAATTTTGTATATTAAATTCAGACCAAATTTTTTGAGCGTGACTATAATCTTCATCACTAATATCACATTTATTTAATTCATTATAAAAAAAATGTTTTTCAGGTAATGACGAAATTAAAAATTTTTTATGATCATCAATATAATCGTAAGGGTAAACTCCTTTTTTGCTAAGCAATAAATATTGGTTTTGAGTTAAATTTTTAAATTGATTTTTTAAGTTTGGAAATTCTTTCAAATTTTTTGATAAATTGTCTAAACTACTTCCTAGAAATTTGAATGAATCTATAAACCTAAATTTTATATTGCCTATTTTCAATGTATTTTGTGAAACTAATATATTTTTCCTTATTTATAGGAAGTAAATCTATTTTACCTGTTATAATGGAATTTAATTCTTTTATAATAAAATGAGAATCATAACCACTTAGATTATGAAATATTACAGGAATATCAAATGAAGTCTTATAATTTATATTACAATAACTATGTGCAGCTCCGCGATACTCGCCATTTAAATGATCATGATCTCTACATTTAATATTATCTTCTGTAAAGGGCTCCTCGCAAATGAAACAAGTTTCAGCTTTTTCAAATTGATTGCGCTGTTCTGCTGTTAAAGTTTTCATTGATCTTGGTGATTTTAGATCTGTTTCCAATAAACAAGCAATTTCCTTAAGATCATTTAAAAACCACTCAATACAATTTACACCTCGTGAAAAACGATATGTTGTGTTTTTTATATAATTTGATTTTATATAATATCCAATAGAGGCCGGTTCATGGTCTTGAAAACTATTATTATTATTATTATTTGTTTTCTTTAAAATGCATTCAATATCTGCATATATAATACATGGTATCATAATTTTATTTTTAAAGTTTTTAAATTTTAAAATATTATTTTTTTGATCTGGCAATGTAATTGCAGATTTGTTAATTTTATTACAGTAAAAAGCGTGATTATTTAATTTTTCTATTGTTGAAAAATAGTTTAAACATCTATCACAAAAATATTTTTTATGTCCTTCTTTATTAATATCATATGAAAGCAATTTTGATAGATTTTTAATTAACACATAATGATATTTAATGTTTTTATTATTATTATTTTCACAATACATATTAATTTTTTCCCTTTTTTCATACAAATTTTGTATTAATAAAAGATTAGCATGATGTTGTTTTTTTTCTTTTGTATGATAAAAAGGTGCCGTGATATAACGCCATATGCGATAAAGCCATAATGGCATTATGACTCAATCGATTGAGTCATAAAGCCATAATCAAGAAATTCTTTAATATGGCTTTAAAACAAACTCGAGTTAGTCATAAAGCCATATTGTGTTTTAAAAATTTTGAGTCATAACACCATATAATTAAAATTTAATGATTGAGTTAAAATTGTTATATATTACAAAATTTTACAGCTATCATTATTATATTATTTGTTGAAAAGAAGTAATGTTCGTGACTTTTTTGATGAAACATATAAGCAATTTAGAGGTATTTGTCCATCAGTAAATTTTGGGGAAATGCGAGACATCTTTATAAAATTAAAGCAACATTTTCCCAAAAAAACCAACAAATTTTATTAGGAGGAATATTATGCGTACACCATTTTTATGTCACCTACAATAGTGTTATAAACAATAGATCAACGGAACTATCTAATAAATGGTATATTTGCAGTTACACCCTGTTCTAATACTTTTAAGCAATTACTCATAATACATAAAGCTCACGCTGAATATGTACAAGGTGAATATTAGGGCGTATTCGCGGCCGCGCCGTATCCAGACGAGCCGCGTTCGCGGATAGCCGGGCGAACCTTGACGATATCAGACTTCTACGACTTCTACAGAATATGTACACATATTATATATACGTTATGCCGCATTGGGAGGGATTTTAGAGTAAGATTCAAAATCAGGGTATTCGCTTTTTCCAGAATATTTATATATGTATATATGTAATGAGAGATTCTGAATTAGGAGAGATCTTATAAACGGGTACAAAATCAATGACACTGGCTACGCATAGAAGGTATATTTGTCACCAAATTTTAAACTTCGAAGTAATAATATTTCTATTGTTTTTTCTAAAAAAAAATTGTTTGAAGTGAGTCATAACGCCATTATGGCTTTATGACTTATTCGAGTGTGATTTAAAGCCATATTAAAAAATTTCGCGATTATGGTTTTATGAGACACACAAAAGAGTCATAAAGCCATTAAGGCTTTATAACATATGGCGTTATATCACGGCACCTGATAAAAAGGTATTACTTTAAATTCATTATTTTTAACAAGTTCTAATCCGAAAACGTTTACTGAAATTTGATTTAATTTTTCAAATTTTGGAATATCACTAATTAAAACTGGAAAACTAATTCCATTAAAATTAATACATGTTCATAATTTTGATAGCTGGAAACACGATCAGAATGATTAGTAGTTGGATTTAGAGCAGCCATTATGCTCCAAGCGAAACATGCATTGTCTTTATTTTTTATATTAATACATGCTTTTTTGTTTTTAATAGATTCAGGTAACTCTATATATGATGAACCTGACACAAATGGATTATATGAATTTATATTAATTGTTAAATTTATTATAGATGACAAGGCCCAACCTCTTCCTTTTTCTTGAAAATCTTCAAATTTGGTTAAAAGTTCATTAATTATTTTTTCACACCAATTATCACTTTCTCCTTTAAACACAACCGAATTTTCTGTGGTTAAATATTTTAAATCGTAAACACTTTCCTTATTTTCATTAAAATTTGGTAATATAAATTCACCACAAAATGTCAAATGCACTTTTAATGCATTATATGTTAATAATAGTTCATTTATTAACTAATAATCAGAACCAAATAAAAACATATTCTTATGATAGTGACCATTTAGCTTTAGGGACTGAAATTAGTTATAATAATAGGGAAGAATATTTACTGGCTCCATCACCTGAAAAAATTTACTTATTTAGGAAAGCTAAATGGAACAAATTTAAAAAAGTGTTAAATAATTTAGTAAGAAATGATGATGTTCTTAAAAATATTCCTAACAATAAAAACCTAACAGATAGGGACATTGACTTTTATATCGAAAACATTGAAAATTCAATACGGAAAGCAATGTCGTTAACAATCCCATCCAAAAACAATAATTTTAATAGCCTAGATATTTACTTAAATCCAACTATTACTAGACTTAAAAAATATAAAAGTGAATTACTTACAGCTAAATTTAAATTAATTAAAATAAAAATAGACAAAAACGCACCATCATTTCTAAGAATTAATTCATTACTGAAAAACATAAATTCGTTAATAAAACAAAATATTAAACTCTCAATAAATAATTATTGGACTAACAGAATCAAAAACATAAAATTATCAAACAATAAAAACTTGTTCTCTGAAATTAAAAAAATTTATAAAAAACAAACCTCAAACAAAATTGACTACTTAAAAATTCCAATTAACAATACGCAAATTTTAAACGACGCCCAATTAAATTTAAATAAACTTAAAATAGAAAACAATAATTATATTATTAAAGAAAACGAACACATAAATGAAGTAATGGCAACACATTTATACCAAGTTCAAAAGCAAGTTACAAACAGATTTTCCCCGATAAGTAACAATGTAGAGCAAAGTATTAACAATTTAAACCAAATAATTCAAAATAATAAAACAAATAAAATATCCCTTGTTAAATTTAACAATCATTTACATTCAAATAATTTACTTGAAAATGAAACTTTAAATAATTATTTTATAGCTCAAAATGAACTCAAAGATATTTTATCAAAACTTAAAGGTAAAACATCGTCAGGTATAGATAAAATTCCAAATATAGTGTTAAAACATCTTCCTATTTCAGTAATTAACTTATACACAATAATTTTTAACAATTGCCTTAATATAAGCTACTTCCCAAATAAGTGGAAAAAAGCAGTTGTTATTACATTAAAAAAACCAGGAAAAAGTGCTTCAGATCCTAGCAGTTATAGACCAATAAGTTTATTACCAAATATAGGAAAAATCCTAGAAATAATAATAAATAAATTTATAGTCAAAATAACTGAGATTAAAAATATTATACCATCAAATCAGTTTGGTTTTCGTCATAAACACAGCACAATACATGCTATGACGAAGCTTTCATCGGATATATGTAGAAATATAAACGATGATAAGGTTGTAGCAGCATGTTTTGTGGACTTTGAAAAAGCTTTTGACACCGTCTGGATTGATGGTATAATATACAAACTCTTAAAATATCAATATCCCTTACATTTAGTTATTCTGATTAACAACATGATAAGAGGTAAAACTTTTAGCACATGGGGGTCGGATAATCATTTATCCAAAGAATTCAAATTATCTGATGGGTTACAACAGGGCACCGTAAATTCCCCTATTTTGTTCAATATATACATAAGCGAATTACTGAATTCTCTAAATAAAAATTTAGAGCCCAATTACAGTATAGCATTTGCGGACGATCTGACAATTTACGCAACAAGTAATAATCTAAGAGATGCACAATACATTTTACAAAAAATGTTTTATAAAGTGATATCTTATAGTAATCTTTGGAAGCTAAAAGTAAATTATCAAAAATGTGAAACTATGTTATTCAGGAATACTATTAACAAGGTAAAATATAATGTTAAATCATGCTGGAGAGATTTTTATATATTAACTCCAGACAAAACAAAAATTAAAAACTCTGTGAACTTCAAGTATTTAGGAGTTCACTATAATTATATGTTAAACTTTAACTATCATGTTACAAATCAAATAAGAAAAGCAAATAACGCCTTCATTAATTTAGGAAAATTGTTCTTTTCCAGAACACTTTGCAACAATGTTAAATTGCTCTGCTACAAAACCTTAATCCGTCCAGTACTAACATATGCCTGTCCAATATGGTATAATGTTAATGCTTCTGTGATGGAAAAATTAAGAATATTCGAACGCAAGTGTTTAAGAGCTTGTACAAATTACAATAGAAAACCTAACACTAATATGCACTATTATTCAAATAAATTTATATATGATAAGGCGAACATAGTTAGAATCGACAATTTTATCATTCGTCTCATACGTAACCATATTCAAAGGAGTAGTGAATCATGCGAGAACTCATTAATCTGCCATCCATGGTACGAAGATTTTGAGTACATTAAAAACTGCCTAGTTACAGGTTTTTTGCCTCCAGAAGGATTCGTCTTTTTGGACAAACATAATTATATTGAAAATAATCAAAATATTCCGATTTTATACCACTATAAAAGAAACGCGAAAATAAAACAAATACCTTTAAATTTAAATATAATAAATATTAATGACAATGAGTTGTTTAAATATGATAAGTATATTCCTGCAAAAAATAAATTAGAAATTAAAAAACCATACTTTTGGAAAAATTTAGATGTAACGTAGGTTATTGTAGGTTTAGGTATAGGTATAAGTATTAGGTTATTTTAGTTTTAAGTTTTTATAAAACATATAAATAAAAAAAATTGGTTTTTATATAAAAAAATTTTTTCCAATAAATTCAATTATATTAATATTAAATTAAAACTAAAATATATTATGTTAAAATCAAAATATCAATATTAAAACATCAAAAGAGATTATATTAATATAGTTCTAAATAAATTGTGAGAGCTGACATATTGGTCAGCCATGTACAAATTACATTTTAGCATATAAGAATTCTTTTTAAGTTTTTGTTTTTGAATTGTTAAAAAAATAATATAATGAATAGAAAAATAAAACACTAAAAAAAAAAAAAAAAAAAATAGTTCATTTATTTTATTTATTATTATTCTTTTACACTTATTAAGAAATATTTTTGGATCTATATCATCAATATTTGTTATTACACCAGTTTGTATTCTGTTTTGGAATGCTGATGCTAGGTTTTTCCATTCTAATTCACTATTTTCTTTTTTTTGTAATTGATATTTTATTTTACATTCAAGTGATTCCAAATGGGAAATCACTGTACTTATGCATAATTTAGTTCCATTATTTAATGTTTTATTTTCATCTAATACTTTATTCAAATATAATAGATCTTTTAATATCTCTAGAATTATCTTCACTCACGTTTTCTTCATTTTTAAAAGAAAGCCGTATATGCTTTCTTAAAATAATTTTTGCTATGTCACTCATATTTTATTTAACTGTGAACAAGTTTATTAGAACTAATTAAATTTCAATTATTTTGCTTTAATTTTTAAAAAGCTTGAAAAATATAATTTGTGTTTACATATTTAAATTATCTAAAACTTTGAGATAAATGAAATATATAATAGAATCTCTTATGCTGATTCTATTATTTCAAATTAAAATATCTGAAAATGAAAAAAAATTTAAATAATAACTCATTATTTTAGGGTTTTTTTTTTTTTTTTACTAGTCATTCTCTTATGCTGATTCTATTATTTCAAATTAAAATATTTGAAAATGAAAAAAAAATTTTAAATAATAAGTCATTTTTTATTTTTTTTTTTTTTTATCATTATTATTATTATTATAATTAATTTTTTATTGGTTAAGTGCTAATTTTTCTTGGGATTGAACCTCATCTCGCACTATTTGATATTTGCCTTTTTGATGGCAAATCATGAAAATATCACCTTGTTGATTCAATTTTTCCATTTGCTGTTCTGTTAAAAAATTTATCATGTATTCCGGCATGAAGAAGACGGTGTTCTGGAACTCCAACATTATTCTTTCACCATACACCGTCTTTTTCTTATGAATTTTTGAAATATGATAATATTGTCCTAATATTATCTCTGTTACTTTTAAGGCCTTCTTGAGTATATTGTGCTTGATGACTTTTTCATTAAATCCATTTAAAATATCCTCTACGCTATCTTCAGCCTTTCTTTTATATCCTCTATTAATCTGCTTGCTTTTGTTGTTGTTGTTGTAGTTGTTGTTGTTGTTGTTGCGACCTCTGCTCGTACTTGGTAAAGCATAATCTAATTCACTCGGAGACATCGGTTCCAGAATTATGTCCTCTATAATTTCAACTGGTTGATGATGAGTCCGATGATGCTCCATGTTATTTTTTATTATTTTTAAATTAAACCTTACGAGAAATGTTGGAAAACTGAATAATAAATTTCAAATTGCACCCTTTTTATTTGAATTTTCAATTGCGTAGGTAGTTTTAATTAAACAAAGATTGAGTCTGGAAGTACTGATAAACTTTATCTAAATTCTTAAACGCACAAAACTAGGATGTTTGCAGTTTTATGGTACCTAAATTTATCATATTAATTTAAAATGCCTTTATATATTATGAAATAGCCATACACCATATACTTTTAATTTGAAAATATTTTTGGCTCTGTAAGTACTGATAAACTTTTAACAAAATTCTTAAACACCCAAATCTAGGATGTTTGCGGTTTTATGGTACCTAAATTTATCATATTAATTTAAAATGTATTTATATATTATAAAATAACCATACACCATATACTTTCTATTTGAAAATATTATTTACTTCAGATAAGATATTGTTTTTATATTAAAAGCTCTCCAATTAGATTTTCTTTATAGTATATATATATATATATATATATATATATATATGCTATGAGACTTTCTTACTCATTATCAAACTCTTGTTCTTATCAGAAATTCCCCCTGACGTCACTTTAACTTTTTTTCAGCAATAGTACACTAATATAGTAAAAAGAAACAACAAATATTGTATGAGTCTTTCTTATGTGCACTAATTATACACTATTTTTGATTTTTTTGTTTTTAATTTTTGTTTTTAATTTTTTTGTTTTTAATTTTTTTTGTTTTTAATTTTTTTGTTTTTAATTTTTTTTGTTTTTGATTTTTTTGTTTTTAATATTTTTTGTTTTTAATATTTTTTGTTTTTAATATTTTTTGTTTTTAATATTTTTTGTTTTTAATATTTTTTGTTTTTAATTTTTTTGTTTTTGATTTTTTAAATTAAATTCTTATGTAGACTATTTTTGATTTTTTTATAATTCTCTCTTATCAGTTCTACAGTACTACATCAAAACAAAAAAATCAAAAACAAAAATTAATTTGTCATTTCCTGGTCTAGGAATGGTGTGGTCTAGGAATGGTCTAGCACTACTACTCATATTTTTTAATATAATAACATATTTCTTTAATAAAACAAATTCTTATTTTCCATTTATATATATGTATTTGTTTTTAATAAATTCTTTTGAATTACAGACCCCACCCCAACACTAAGCCCCAACAACACAAATTAAAAAAAATAAGAAAATAAGAAACTATGTAATATTTAATTTAAATTCTTATTAAACAAATAAGAAATTATTTCTAAAGAGAAAAAATCAAGTAGGGAAGGAAGCCCTCCCCCCCTCATTAAAAAAATAGGAAACTACTTCTTTTTTTATTGATAATTAGGAACGTGGCATTTAATAATAAAAACAAAAAGAAAAAATCAAAAAATTCCAATTAAAAATTAAAAATTGAATTGGGCCCTCCCCCACTCTATCCCTCCGACCAATCGTAGAAACGTAGAATGCGACGAACAACGAAATGCGTAGAATACCAGTAAAAATTTAAAAATTTATTATAATTCAATAAAGAAAAAAAAAAATTTATTTTCTAAAGCCGATACAAGTACTGACATGGTTAAAAACTCAAAAACAAATTTTTTTTTTGAGACAAAATCGCATCGTATGTTAAATGTGCTACGAAAAATGTACGCAATGTTAAACAACCAACAAAAAAAACAAAAAAAAAAAAATTTTTTTTCAAAGCCGATGCAAGTACCAGCATGGTTCAAAAAAAAATTTTTTTAAGACAAAAGCGCATCGTATGTAAACAGTGCTACGAAAAATGTACGCAATGTTAAACAACCAACAAAAAAAACAAAAAAAAAAAATTTTTTTTCAAAGCCGATGCAAGTACTGACATGGTTAAAAACTAAAAACAAATTTTTTTTTTGAGACAAAAGCGCATCGTATGTTAAATGTGCTACGAAACATGTACGCAATGTTAAACAAAAAAAACAAAAAAAAAAAATGTTTTTTCAAAGTCGATGCAAGTACCAGCATTGTTAAAAAAAAAAATTTTTTAAGACAAAAGCGCATCGTATGTTAACAGTGCTACGAAAAATGTACGCAATGTTAAACAACCAACAAAAAAAACAAAAAAAAAAAAAATTTTTTTTCAAAGCCGATGCAAGTACCAGCATGGTTAAAAAAAAAAATTTTTTAAGACAAAAGCGCATCGTATGTTAGCCGTGCTACGAAAAATGTACGCAATGTTAAACAACCAACAAAAAAAACAAAAAAAAAAAAATGTTTTTTCAAAGCCGATGCAAGTACTAACATGGTTAAAAACTAAAAACAAATTTTTTTTTTGAGACAAAAGCGCATCGTATGTTAAATGTGCTACGAAACATGTACGCAATGTTAAACAACCAACAAAAAAAACAAAAAAAAAAATGTTTTTTCAAAGCCGATGCAAGTACCAGCATGGTTAAAAAAAAAAATTTTTTTAAGACAAAAGCGCATCGTATGTTAACAGTGCTACGAAAAATGTACGCAATGTTAAACAACCAACAAAAAAAACAAAAAAAAAAAATTTTTTTTCAAAGCCGATGCAAGTACTGACATGGTTAAAAACTAAAAACTAATTTTTTTTTTGAGACAAAAGCGCATCGTATGTTAAATGTGCTACGAAACATGTACGCAATGTTAAACAACCAACAAAAAAACAAAAAAAAAAATGTTTTTTCAAAGCCGATGCAAGTACCAGCATGGTTAAAAAAAAAAATTTTTTTTAAGACAAAAGCGCATCGTAAGTTAAATGTGCTACGAAAAATGTACGCAATGTTAAACAACCAACAAAAAAAACAAAAAAAAAAAAATTTTTTTTCAAAGCCGATGCAAGTACTAAATTGTTAAAAAAAAAATTTTTTTTAAGACAGAAGCCCATCGTATGTTAAATGTGCTACGAAAAATGTACGCAATGTTAAACAACCAACATAAAAAACAAAAAAAAAAAATTTTTTTTTCAAAGCCGATGCAAGTACTAACATGGTTAAAAACTAAAAACAAATTTTTTTTAATACAAAAGTGGATCGTATGTTAAATTTGCTACGAAAATTGTACGCAATCGCTCCGACCAATCGTAGAAACGTAGAATGCGACGAACGACGAAATGCGTAGAATACCTATGAAAATATAAAAATTTATTATAATTTAATAAAGAAAAAAAAAAAAAACAACAAAAAGCTACTACTAATACTAATATTACTACTAAACTACATAAGCATAAGCATAAGCATACTACCTACCCAATTGTAATTAATAAATAAAAGTATGATTTATATAACATTTTATACGAAAATCGACTGTGAGTTTTAACCGTGATATAAAATAATTGAAAATGTAGTAAAATGTATGCTTGTATTTGGTATAATTGTGTACAGTGTATATTATTACACAAAAAAACAACAACACACCCTAAAAGCAAATGGCGGCTTACATCATGATCATTTTCTGATATAAAAAATTATATAAAAGTCAGGGCTGCCACTCTCTTATAATAAAATGTGTAAGCCAAAGCTGTCACTTTGTGAGTAATAGTATGAGCAAATTTTTGAATAAAAATGAGCAAATTTGATAAAAAAAAAGATAAAAATTTGTATAAAACTGTAAAAAATGAGAATAAAAATGAATAATAGGGTATGATTTGGTAAAAAAAGAGAAATATTTGAGTAAAAATGTAAAAAATAAGAATAAAAATGAATAATTGCGTATGATTTGGTAAAAAAGGGGAAAATTTGAGTAAAAATGTAAAAAATGAGAATAAAAATGAATAATTGTGTATGATTTGGTAAAACAAAGAACAAAATAGTCGAATTGCGGGGATTTATTTCTTAAAATTATATAATTAAATTGTTTAAATTTGTCTTGGCTTAATTTAGTTCCTAAAATTTTGGTAGATGTCACTTATAATTTAAAATTAAATTAAGTAGGCACTTTTAATAAAAGAATTGGTTATAAATTGTAGAGCTTGAACCTTTTTAAACAATAAAAGGAGGTATTAATTGGCAGTTTTACATGACTGTACTACAATACATTAAAAGAACAAAATACATATTTTTTAATATAATAACATATTTCTTTAATAAAACAAATTCTTATTTTCCATTTATATATATGTATTTGTTTTTAATAAATTCTTTTGAATTACAGACCCCACCCCAACACTAAGCCCCAACAACACAAATAAAAAAAATAAGAAAATAAGAAACTATGTAATATTTAATTTAAATTCTTATTAAACAAATAAAAAATTATTTCTAAAGAGAAAAAATCAAGTAGGGAAGGAAGCCCTCCCCCACTCATTAAAAAATAGGAAACTACTTCTTTTTTTATTGATAATTAGGAACGTGGCATTTAATAATAAAAACAAAAAGAAAAAATCAAAAAATTCCAATTAAAAATTAAAAATTGAATTGGGCCCTCCCCCACCCCTATCCCTCCGACCAATCGAAGAAACGTAGAATGCGACGAACAACGAAATGCGTAGAATACCAGTAAAAATTTAAAAATTTATTATAATTTAATAAAGAAAAAAAAAAAAAATTTATTTTCTAAAGCCGATACAAGTACTGACATGGTTAAAAACTAAAAACAAATTTTTTTTTTGAGACAAAAGCGCATCGTATGTTAGCAGTGCTACGAAACATGTACGCAATGTTAAACAACCAACAAAAAAAACAAAAAAAAAAAATGTTTTTTCAAAGCCGATGCAAGTACCAGCATGGTTAAAAAAAAAAATTTTTTTAAGACAAAAGCGCATCGTATGTTAACAGTGCTACGAAAAATGTACGCAATGTTAAACAACCAACAAAAAAAACAAAAAAAAAAAAATTTTTTTTCAAAGTCGATGCAAGTACTGACACGTTAAAAACTAAAAACTAATTTTTTTTTTGAGACAAAAGCGCATCGTATGTTAAATGTGCTACGAAACATGTACGCAATGTTAAACAACCAACAAAAAAAACAAAAAAAAAAATGTTTTTTCAAAGCCGATGCAAGTACCAGCATGGTTAAAAAAAAAAATTTTTTTTAAGACAAAAGCGCATCGTAAGTTAACTGTGCTACGAAAAATGTACGCAATGTTAAACAACCAACAAAAAAAAAAAAATTTTTTTTCAAAGCCGATGCAAGTACTAAATTGTTAAAACAAAAATTTTTTTTAAGACAGAAGCCCATCATATGTTAAATGTGCTACGAAAAATGTACGCAATGTTAAACAACCAACATAAAAAACAAAAAAAAAAAATTTTTTTTTCAAAGCCGATGCAAGTACTAACATGGTTAAAAACTAAAAACAAATTTTTTTTAAGACAAAAGTGGATCGTATGTTAAATTTGCTACGAAAATTGTACGCAATCGAAAATTTGCTACGAAAATTGTACGAAATGCGTAGAATACCTATGAAAATATAAAAATTTATTATAATTTAATAAAGAAAAAAAAAAAAAATTTATTTTCTAAAGCCGATACAAGTACTGACATGGTTAAAAACTAAAAACAAATTTTTTTTTTGAGACAAAAGCGCATCGTATGTTAACAGTGCTACGAAAAATGTACGCAATGTTAAACAACCAACAAAAAAAGCAAAAAAAAAAAAATTTTTTTTCAAAGCCGATGCAAGTCTGACTTGGTTAAAAACTAAAAACAAATTTTTTTTTTAAGACAAAAGTGGATCGTATGTTAAATGTGCTACGAAAAATGTACGCAATGTTAAACAACCAACAAAAAAAACAAAAAAAAAATAAATTTTTTTTCAAAGCCGATGCAAGTACCAGCATGGTTAAAAAAAAAAATTTTTTAAGACAAAAGCGCATCGTATGTTAACGAAAAATGTACGCAATGTTAAACAACCAACAAAAAAAACAAAAAAAAAAAAATGTTTTTTCAAAGCCGATCAAGTACTGACATGGTTAAAAACAAATTTTTTTTTTGAGACAAAAGCGCATCGTATGTTAAATGTGCTACGAAACATGTACGCAATGTTAAACAACCAACAAAAAAAATTACAAAAAAAAATGTTTTTTCAAAGCCGATGCAAGTACCAGCATGGTTAAAAAAAAAAATACAAATTTTTGTTTTGAGACAAAAGCGCATCGTATGTTAACAGTGCTACGAAAAATGTACGCAATGTTAAACAACCAACAAAAAAAGCAAAAAAAAAAAAATTTTTTTTCAAAGCCGATGCAAGTCTGACTTGGTTAAAAACTAAAAACAAATTTTTTTTTTGAGACAAAAGCGCATCGTATGTTAAATGTGCTACGAAACATGTACGCAATGTTAAACAACCAACAAAAAAAACAAAAAAAAAAAATGTTTTTTCAAAGCCGATGCAAGTACCAGCATGGTTAAAAAAAAAATTTTTTTTAAGACAAAAGCGCATCGTAAGTTAAATGTGCTACGAAAAATGTACGCAATGTTAAACAACCAACAAAACAAATAAAAAAAAAAAAATGTTTTTTCAAAGCCGATGCAAGTACTGACATGGTTAAAAACTAAAAACAAATTTTTTTTTTGAGACAAAAGCGCATCGTATGTTAAATGTGCTACGAAAAATGTACGCAATGTTAAAACAACCAACAAAAAAAACACAAAAAAAAAAAAATTTTTTTTCAAAGCCGATGCAAGTACTGACATGGTTAATAACTAAAAACAAATTTTTTTTTTGAGACAAAAGCGCATCGTATGTTAAATGTGCTACGAAACATGTACGCAATGTTAAACAGCCAACAAAAAAAACAAAAAAAAAAAAAATTTTTTTTCAAAGCCGATGCAAGTACCAGCATGGTTAAAAAAAAAAAAATTTTTAAGACAAAAGCGCATCGTATGTAAACAGTGCTACGAAAAATGTACGCAATGTTAAACAACCAACAAAAAAAACAAAAAAAAAAAATTTTTTTTCAAAGCCAATGCAAGTACTGACATGGTTAAAAACTAAAAACAAATTTTTTTTTTGAGACAAAAGCGCATCGTATGTTAAATGTGCTACGAAACATGTACGCAATGTTAAACAACCAACAAAAAAAACAAAACAAAAAAATGTTTTTTCAAAGCCGATGCAAGTACCAGCATGGTTAAAAACTAAAAACTAATTTTTTTTTTGAGACAAAAGCGCATCGTATGTTAAATGTGCTACGAAACATGTACGCAATGTTAAACAACCAACAAAAATAACAAAAAAAAAAAATGTTTTTTCAAAGCCGATGAAAGTACCAGCATGGTTAAAAAAAAAAATTTTTTTTAAGACAAAAGCGCATCGTAAGTTAAATGTGCTACGAAAAATGTACGCAATGTTAAACAACCAACAAAAAAAACAAAAAAAAAAAAATTTTTTTTCAAAGCCGATGCAAGTACTAAATTTTTAAAAAAAAAAATTTTTTTTTAGGACAGAAGCCCATCGTATGTTAAATGTGCTACGAAAAATGTACGCAATGTTAAACAACCAACATAAAAAACAAAAAAAAAAAATTTTTTTTTCAAAGCCGATGCAAGTACTAACATGGTTAAAAACTAAAAACAAATTTTTTTTTAAGACAAAAGTGTATCGTATGTTAAATTTGCTACGAAAATTGTACGCAATCATTCCGACCAAACGTAGAAACGTAGAATGCGACGAACGACGAAATGCGTAGAATACCTATGAAAATATAAAAATTTATTATAATTTAATAAAGAAAAAAAAAAAAAACAACAAAAAGCTACTACTAATACTAATATTACTACTAAACTACATAAGCATAAGCATACCTACCCAATTGTAATTAATAAAGAAAAGTATGATTTATATAACATTTTATACGAAAATCGACTGTGAGTTTTAACCGTGATATAAAATAATTGAAAATGTAGTAAAATGTATGCTTGTATTTGGTATAATTGTGTACAGTGTATATTATTACACAAAAAAACAACAACACACCCTAAAAGCAAATGGCGGCTTACATCATGATCATTTTCTGATGTAAAAAATTATATAAAAGTCAGGGCTGCCACTCTCTTATAATAAAATGTGTAAGCCAAAGCTGTCACTTTGTGAGTAATAGTATGAGCAAATTTTTGAATAAAAATGAGCAAACTTGATAAAAAAAAAGATAACAATTTGAATAAAACTGTCAAAAATGAGAATAAAAATGAATAATAGGGTATGATTTGGTAAAAAAAGAGAAAAATTTGAGTAAAAATTTAAAAAATAAGAATAAAAATGAATAATTGCGTATGATTTGGTAAAAAAGGGGAAAATTTGAGTAAAAATGTAAAAAATGAGAATAAAAATGAATAATTGTGTATGATTTGGTAAAACAAAGAACAAAATAGTCGAATTGCGGGGATTTATTTCTTAAAATTATATAATTAAATTGTTTAAATTTGTCTTGGCTTAATTTAGTTACTAAAATATTGGTAGATGTCACTTATAATTTAAAATTAAATTAAGTAGGCACTTTAATAAAAGAATTGGTTATAAATTGTAGAGCTTGAACCTTTTTAAACAATAAAAGGAGGTATTAATTGGCAGTTTTACATGACTGTACTACAATACATTAAAAGAACAAAATACATATTTTTTAATATAATAACATATTTCTTTAATAAAACAAATTCTTATTTTCCATTTATATATATGTATTTGTTTTTAATAAATTCTTTTGAATTACAGACCCCACCCCAACACTAAGCCCCAACAACACAAATAAAAAAAATAAGAAAATAAGAAACTATGTAATATTTAATTTAAATTCTTATTAAACAAATAAGAAATTATTTCTAAAGAGAAAAAATCAAGTAGGGAAGGAAGCCCTCCCCCACTCATTAAAAAAATAGGAAACTACTTCTTTTTTTATTGATAATTAGGAACGTGGCATTTAATAATAAAAACAAAAAGAAAAAATCAAAAAATTCCAATTCCAAATGACATGGTTAAAAACTAAAAACAAATTTTTTTTTTGAGACAAAAGCGCATCGTATGTTAAATGTGCTACGAAACATGTACGCAATGTTAAACAACCAACAAAAAAAACAAAAAAAAAAAATGTTTTTTCAAAGCCGATGCAAGTACCAGCATGGTTAAAAAAAAAAATTTTTTTAAGACAAAAGCGCATCGTATGTTAACAGTGCTACGAAAAATGTACGCAATGTTAAACAACCAACAAACAAACCAAAAAAAAAAAAAATTTTTTTTCAAAGCCGATGCAAGTACTAACATGGTTAAAAACTAAAAACTAATTTCTTTTTTGATACAAAGCGCATCGTAAGTTAAATGTGCTACGAAACATGTACGCAATGTTAAACAACCAACAAAAAAAACAAAAAAAAAAAATGTTTTTTCAAAGCTGATGCAAGTACCAGCATGGTTAAAAAAAAAAATTTTTTTTAAGACAAAAGCGCATCGTATGTTAACAGTGCTACGAAAAATGTACGCAATGTTAAACAACCAACAAACAAACCAAAAAAAAAAAAAATTTTTTTTCAAAGCCGATGCAAGTACTAACATGGTTAAAAACTAAAAACTAATTTTTTTTTTGAGACAAAAGCGCATCGTATGTTAAATGTGCTACGAAACATGTACGCAATGTTAAACAACCAACAAAAAAAACAAAAAAAAAAAATTTTTTTTCAAAGCCGATGCAAGTACTAAATTGTTAAAAAAAAAATTTTTTTTTAAGACAGAAGCCCATCGTATGTTAAATGTGCTACGAAAAATGTACGCAATGTTAAACAACCAACATAAAAAACAAAAAAAAAAAATTTTTTTTTCAAAGCCGATGCAAGTACTAACATGGTTAAAAACTAAAAACAAATTTTTTTTAAGACAAAAGTGGATCGTATGTTAAATTTGCTACGAAAATTGTACGCAATCGCTCCGACCAATCGTAGAAACGTAGAATGCGACGAACGACGAAATGCGTAGAATACCTATGAAAATATAAAAATTTATTATAATTTAATAAAGAAAAAAAAACAACAAAAAGCTACTACTAATACTAATATTACTACTAAACTACATAAGCATAAGCATAAGCATACTACCTACCCAATTGTAATTAATAAATAAAAGTATGATTTATATAACATTTTATACGAAAATCGACTGTGAGTTTTAACCGTGATATAAAATAATTGAAAATGTAGTAAAATGTATGCTTGTATTTGGTATAATTGTGTACAGTGTATATTATTACACAAAAAAACAACAACACACCCTAAAAGCAAATGGCGGCTTACATCATGATCATTTTCTGATGTAAAAAATTATATAAAAGTCAGGGCTGCCACTCTCTTATAATAAAATGTGTAAGCCAAAGCTGTCACTTTGTGAGTAATAGTATGAGCAAATTTTTGAATAAAAATGAGCAAATTTGATAAAAAAAAAGATAAAAATTTGAATAAAACTGTAAAAAATGAGAATAAAAATGAATAATAGGGTATGATTTGGTAAAAAAAGAGAAAAATTTGAGTAAAAATGTAAAAAATAAGAATAAAAATGAATAATTGCGTATGATTTGGTAAAAAAGGGGAAAATTTGAGTAAAAATGTAAAAAATGAGAATAAAAATGAATAATTGTGTATGATTTGGTAAAACAAAGAACAAAATAGTCGAATTGCGGGGATTTATTTCTTAAAATTATATAATTAAATTGTTTAAATTTGTCTTGGCTTAATTTAGTTCCTAAAATTTTGGTAGATGTCACTTATAATTTAAAATTAAATTAAGTAGGCACTTTTAATAAAAGAATTGGTTATAAATTGTAGAGCTTGAACCTTTTTAAACAATAAAAGGAGGTATTAATTGGCAGTTTTACATGACTGTACTACAATACATTAAAAGAACAAAATACATATTTTTTAATATAATAACATATTTCTTTAATAAAACAAATTCTTATTTTCCATTTATATATATGTATTTGTTTTTAATAAATTCTTTTGAATTACAGACCCCACCCCAACACTAAGCCCCAACAACACAAATAAAAAAAATAAGAAAATAAGAAACTATGTAATATTTAATTTAAATTCTTATTAAACAAATAAGAAATTATTTCTAAAGAGAAAAAATCAAGTAGGGAAGGAAGCCCTCCCCCACTCATTAAAAAAATAGGAAACTACTTCTTTTTTTATTGATAATTAGGAACGTGGCATTTAATAATAAAAACAAAAAGAAAAAATCAAAAAATTCCAATTAAAAATTAAAAATTGAATTGGGCCCTCCCCCACCCCTATCCCTCCGACCAATCGTAGAAACGTAGAATGCGACGAACAACGAAATGCGTAGAATACCAGTAAAAATTTAAAAATTTATTATAATTTAATAAAGAAAAAAAAAAAAAATTTATTTTCCAAAGCCGATACAAGTACTGACATGGTTAAAAACTAAAAACAATTTTTTTTTTTGAGACAAAAGCGCATCGTATGTTAACAGTGCTACGAAAAATGTACGCAATGTTAAACAACCAACAAAAAAAACAAAAAAAAAAAAATTTTTTTTCAAAGCCGATGCAAGTACTAAATTGTTAAAAAAAAAATTTTTTTTTAAGACAGAAGCCCATCGTATGTTAAATGTGCTACGAAAAATGTACGCAATGTTAAACAACCAACATAAAAAACAAAAAAAAAAAATTTTTTTTTCAAAGCCGATGCAAGTACTAACATGGTTAAAAACTAAAAACAAATTTTTTTTAAGACAAAAATGGATCGTATGTTAAATTTGCTACGAAAATTGTACGCAATCGCTCCGACCAATCGTAGAAACGTAGAATGCGACGAACGACGAAATGCGTAGAATACCTATGAAAATATAAAAATTTATTATAATTTAATAAAGAAAAAAAAACAACAAAAAGCTACTACTAATACTAATATTACTACTAAACTACATAAGCATAAGCATAAGCATACTACCTACCCAATTGTAATTAATAAATAAAAGTATGATTTATATAACATTTTATACGAAAATCGACTGTGAGTTTTAACCGTGATATAAAATAATTGAAAATGTAGTAAAATGTATGCTTGTATTTGGTATAATTGTGTACAGTGTATATTATTACACAAAAAAACAACAACACACCCTAAAAGCAAATGGCGGCTTACATCATGATCATTTTCTGATGTAAAAAATTATATAAAAGTCAGGGCTGCCACTCTCTTATAATAAAATGTGTAAGCCAAAGCTGTCACTTTGTGAGTAATAGTATGAGCAAATTTTTGAATAAAAATGAGCAAATTTGATAAAAAAAAAGATAAAAATTTGAATAAAACTGTAAAAAATGAGAATAAAAATGAATAATAGGGTATGATTTGGTAAAAAAAGAGAAAAATTTGAGTAAAAATGTAAAAAATAAGAATAAAAATGCATAATTGCGTATGATTTGGTAAAAAAGGGGAAAATTTGAGTAAAAATGTAAAAAATGAGAATAAAAATGAATAATTGTGTATGATTTGGTAAAACAAAGAACAAAATAGTCGAATTGCGGGGATTTATTTCTTAAAATTATATAATTAAATTGTTTAAATTTGTCTTGGCTTAATTTAGTTCCTAAAATTTTGGTAGATGTCACTTATAATTTAAAATTAAATTAAGTAGGCACTTTTAATAAAAGAATTGGTTATAAATTGTAGAGCTTGAACCTTTTCAAACAATAAAAGGAGGTATTAATTGGCAGTTTTACATGACTGTACTACAATACATTAAAAGAACAAAATACATATTTTTTAATATAATAACATATTTCTTTAATAAAACAAATTCTTATTTTCCATTTATATATATGTATTTGTTTTTAATAAATTCTTTTGAATTACAGACCCCACCCCAACACTAAGCCCCAACAACACAAATAAAAAAAATAAGAAAATAAGAAACTATGTAATATTTAATTTAAATTCTTATTAAACAAATAAGAAATTATTTCTAAAGAGAAAAAATCAAGTAGGGAAGGAAGCCCTCCCCCACTCATTAAAAAAATAGGAAACTACTTCTTTTTTTATTGATAATTAGGAACGTGGCATTTAATAATATAAACAAAAAGAAAAAATCAAAAAATTCCAATTAAAAATTAAAAATTGAATTGGGCCCTCCCCCACCCCTATCCCTCCGACCAATCGTAGAAACGTAGAATGCGACGAACAACGAAATGCGTAGAATACCAGTAAAAATTTAAAAATTTATTATAATTTAATAAAGAAAAAAAAAAAAAATTTATTTTCCAAAGCCGATACAAGTACTGACATGGTTAAAAACTAAAAACAAATTTTTTTTTTGAGACAAAAGCGCATCGTATGTTAACAGTGCTACGAAAAATGTACGCAATGTTAAACAACCAACAAAAAAAGCAAAAAAAAAAAAATTTTTTTTCAAAGCCGATGCAAGTACTGACATGGTTAAACACTAAAAACAAATTTTTTTTTTAAGACAAAAGTGGATCGTATGTTAAATATGCTACGAAAAATGTACGCAATGTTAAACAACCAACAAAAAAAACAAAAAAAAAAAAATTTTTTTCAAAGCCGATGCAAGTACCAGCATGGTTAAAAAAAAAAAATTTTTTAAGACAAAAGCGCATCGTATGTAAACAGTGCTACGAAAAATGTACGCAATGTTAAACAACCAACAAAAAAAGCAAAAAAAAAAAATTTTTTTTCAAAGCCGATGCAAGTACTGACATGGTTAAACACTAAAAACAAATTTTTTTTTTGAGACAAAAGCGCATCGTATGTTAACAGTGCTACGAAAAATGTACGCAATGTTAAACAACCAACAAAAAAAGCAAAAAAAAAAAAATTTTTTTTCAAAGCCGATGCAAGTACTGACATGGTTAAACACTAAAAACAAATTTTTTTTTTTAAGACAAAAGTGGATCGTATGTTAAATGTGCTACGAAACATGTACGCAATGTTAAACAACCAACAAAAAAAACAAAAAAAAAAAATGTTTTTTCAAAGCCGATGCAAGTACTAAATTGTTAAAATAAAAATTTTTTTTTTAAGACAGAAGCCCATCGTATGTTAAATATGCTACGAAAAATGTACGCAATGTTAAACAACCAACATAAAAAACAAAAAAAAAAAATTTTTTTTTCAAAGCCGATGCAAGTACTAACATGGTTAAAAACTAAAAACAAATTTTTTTTAAGACAAAAGTGGATCGTATGTTAAATTTGCTACGAAAATTGTACGCAATCGCTCCGACCAATCGTAGAAACGTAGAATGCGACGAACGACGAAATGCGTAGAATACCTATGAAAATATAAAAATTTATTATAATTTAATAAAGAAAAAAAAACAACAAAAAGCTACTACTAATACTAATATTACTACTAAACTACATAAGCATAAGCATAAGCATACTACCTACCCAATTGTAATTAATAAATAAAAGTATGATTTATATAACATTTTATACGAAAATCGACTGTGAGTTTTAACCGTGATATAAAATAATTGAAAATGTAGTAAAATGTATGCTTGTATTTGGTATAATTGTGTACAGTGTATATTATTACACAAAAAAACAACAACACACCCTAAAAGCAAATGGCGGCTTACATCATGATCATTTTCTGATGTAAAAAATTATATAAAAGTCAGGGCTGCCCCTCTCTTATAATAAAATGTGTAAGCCAAAGCTGTCACTTTGTGAGTAATAGTATGAGCAAATTTTTGAATAAAAATGAGCAAATTTGATAAAAAAAAAGATAAAAATTTGAATAAAACTGTAAAAAATGAGAATAAAAATGAATAATAGGGTATGATTTGGTGAAAAAAGAGAAAAATTTGAGTAAAAATGTAAAAAATAAGAATAAAAATGAATAATTGCGTATGATTTGGTAAAAAAGGGGAAAATTTGAGTAAAAATGTAAAAAATGAGAATAAAAATGAATAATTGTGTATGATTTGGTAAAACAAAGAACAAAATAGTCGAATTGCGGGGATTTATTTCTTAAAATTATATAATTAAATTGTTTAAATTTGTCTTGGCTTAATTTAGTTCCTAAAATTTTGGTAGATGTCACTTATAATTTAAAATTAAATTAAGTAGGCACTTTTAATAAAAGAATTGGTTATAAATTGTAGAGCTTGAACCTTTTTAAACAATAAAAGGAGGTATTAATTGGCAGTTTTACATGACTGTACTACAATACATTAAAAGAACAAAATACATATTTTTTAATATAATAACATATTTCTTTAATAAAACAAATTCTTATTTTCCATTTATATATATGTATTTGTTTTTAATAAATTCTTTTGAATTACAGACCCCACCCCAACACTAAGCCCCAACAACACAAATAAGAAAAAAAGAAACTATGTAATATTTAATTTAAACTCTTATTAAACAAATAAGAAATTATTTCTAAAGAGAAAAAATCAAGTAGGGAAGGAAGCCCTCCCCCACTCATTAAAAAAATAGGAAACTACTTCTTTTTATACCCTACACCTATAGAATAGGTAAAGGGGTATATTAACTTTGGTATGGTGTTTGTAACCACCTAAAGGAAGCGAGCTAGATATGGAAAAGTATATATATTTGTGATCAGCGTGACCGCCTTAGTCGATATAGCCATGTCCGTCCGTCCGTCCGTCCGTCCGTCCGTCCGTCCGTAGGCACGATAACTCAAAAAATAATGGAGCTATCTTGATGAAATTTTAACTGTAGGTTACTAGGACTGAAAGTACGGCGGGGATTGCATATGGGCGAAATCGGCCCATGGGTTCGGATTCTGGACCTTTTAATCGGTTTCAGGGCTAACGAACAAATATAAAAAATCACGATAACTCAACAACTAATGACGCTATCTTCATCAAATTTGTGCTGTAGGTTACTAGTAATGAAACTACTTCGGGGATTGCGTAAGTTCGGGATTGGACCATGGGTTCGGAACCTAGAACTTTTTGATCGAATTTAGGCCAAACGAGCATAATTCCGAAACCAATGAAGATAGAACCTTCAAATTTAGTATCAGGGTGTCCCTTCCTATTTCCTAAGTGTCTTGTGAATTTGGGTCCCATTGAAGTAGTGGGTCGGGGACCAGCCACACATTTCCGAAGACCTTAAAGCATATCTTTAAAATTAATAAAGATAACAACTTGAAAAAATGTAGAAGCTTCCAATTTCCCACAAGGGTGTTCTATACTATCTCTTGCGTGTTCCCTTAATTTGGGATCAATTGGAGTGGTGGTTCAGTACCCCTCTCAGACCTCCCAAGTTTTAAAAGCTTATAATCGAAATTACTAAAAATAGTTACTTAAAATTAAGATAGACCGTTTAAATTGTGTACAAGGGTTAACTAGTACTATAAGTAAAGCGCGGGCTGTATAAGGGCGAAATCAGCCCATGGGTTCGGATTCTGGACCTTTTAGTCGGTGTCAGGGATAACGAACATATATTAAAAATCACGATAACTCAACAACTAATGAGGCTATCTTCATGAAATTTGTGCTGTAGGTTATTGGTAATGAAACTACGGCGGCGACTACGTACGGTGAGGATTGGACAAAGGTTCGGAACTGAGAACTATTTGATCGAATTTAGGTCAAACTAGCGTAATTCCGAAACCAATGAAGATATAACCTCCAAATTTGGTATCAGGGTGTCCCTTCCTATTGCGTAAGTGTCTTTGAAATTTGGGCCCCATTGGACTAGTGCGTCGGGGACCAGGCACTCAGTTCTTAGGCCCTTAAAGCATATTTTCGAAATTAATAAAGATAGTTACTTGAAAAAATGTAGAAGCTTCCAATTTGCCACAACGGTGTTCTTTACTATCTCTTGCGTGTTCCCCTAATTTGGGATCAAATGGAGTGGTGGTTCTGTACCCCTCTCAGACCTCCCAAGTTTTAAAGGCTTATAATCGAAATTACTAAAAATAGTTACTTAAAATTAGGATAGACCGTTCAAATTGTGTACAAGGGTTAACTAGTACTATAAGTACAGCGCGGACTATATAAGGGCGAAATCAGCCCAACGGTTCGGATTCCGGACCTTTTAATCTATGTCAGGGCTAAGGAACATATATAAAAAATCACGATAACTCAACAACTAATGAGGCTATCTTCATGAAATTTGTGCTGTAGGTTATTGGCAGGGAAACTACGGCGGTGATTACGTACGGTGAGGATTGGACAATGGGTTCGGAACTTATAACTGTTTCATCGAATTTATGCCAAACGAGCATAATTCCGAAACCAATGAAGATAGAACCTCCAAATTTGGTATCGGATTGTCCCTTCCTATTTCGTAAGTGTCTTTGAAATTTGGGCCCCATTGGGCTAGTGGATCGGGGACCAGCCACTCAGTTCTTAGGCCCTTAAAGTATATTTTCGAAATTAATAAAGATAGTTACTTGAAACAAATGTAGAAGCTTCCAATTTGCCACAAGGGTGTTCTTTACTATTTCTTGCGTGCCCCCCGAATTTGGGATCAATTGGAGTGGTGGTTCAGAACCTCTCTTAGACCCCCCAATTTGTAAAAGCTTATCATCGAAATTAATAAAACTAGTAACTTAAAATTAAGATAGAGCGTTCCAATTGTGTACAAGGGTTAACTAGTATTGATAGTATGACGGGACTGCATATGGGCGAAATCGTACCATAATTTCGGGTCCTGGAACCCTTGAAAAGTTCAAGGACTAACAAACATATATCTTACAAACACCATAACTCAAAAAATAATGCCGGTATTTTGATGAAATTTAACAGTAGGTTACTAGTAATGAAAGTACCATGGGAATTTCTTTGTGGCCGAGTTTAATTTCAAAGCCAAAGAAAATATTTCCTATGTCCTATGTGTCTCCGAAATCTAGACTTAATTGTAGTGGTTCAGCTATGTTCAAAGGTACTTGCTGCATTTAAGTAAAATTTATTTATATATTTAAATGAATTATATGAAAAGGTGTAAATTTTTAATTGTATTTTAGAAATACATTTATTGCATATTTTGCGTTTATAAGCTTTTCTATTAGGTATATTAACTAACCATTTAAAATAATTGCAATTTTTAAAAATTTGGATTATTAAATATATTATGCTTTGATTATCTTTTTATCACAAAATTTAATAATTAGAATTTTTTCATTTTGTAATTGAATTGGAATAAATATATTTTCATTAATTTCAAGTTTGTTTGTTTTTTAATATTTTTAAATAGATAAATTAGTAAGAATTTGTAATATTTTTTAATAGATAGTGTAATTAGAAAATGTTTTTAGTATTATACAGTTAATTTGGTTAGCTATGTCTTACGATCAAATTAATAACAGCTTATATGGTGTTAAAATGACTTATGGATATGTCCTTAAATTTGAACCAAATAGGTGTAGGGTATTTCTAAGTCGGTTGCACCGACTGACTGTTTCTTTAATTGTTTTATTGATAATTAGGAACGTGGCATTTAATAATAAAAACAAAAAGAAAAAATCAAAAATTCCAATTAAAAATTAAAAATTGAATTGGCCCTCCCCCACCCCTATCCCTCCGACCAATCGTAGAAACGTAGAATGCGACGAACAACGAAATGCGTAGAATACCAGTAAAAATTTAAAAATTTATTATAATTTAATAAAGAAAAAAAAAAAATTTATTTTCTAAAGCCGATACAAGTACTGACATGGTTAAAAACTAAAAACAAATTTTTTTTTAAGACAAAAGTGGATCGTATGTTAAATGTGCTACGAAAAATGTACGCAATGTTAAACAACCAACAAAAAAAAAACAAAAAAAAAATAAATTTTTTTTCAAAGCCGATGCAAGTACCAGCATGGTTAAAAAAAAAATTTTTTTAAGACAAAAGCGCATCGTATGTTAACAGTGCTACG
>CAUJBZ010000007.1:237500-261000 GCA_963082915.1 Dolichopus griseipennis | reverse complement strand
ACTGGATAATATAAAATTCATAGACTCGCTTAATTATTTTCCAATGGCACTTAGTAAGTTACCGAAAGCTTTTAATTTACCCACCAAATTAAAAAAAGGATACTTTCCTCATCTATTTAATAAAGTGGAAAATCAAAACTATATTGGAACTTTACCTTCAATGAAATATTATGCACCGGACACAAAAAAGGAGGATGAAAGGAGTGAATTTTTACAGTGGTATGAAAAAAACAAAAACTCTAATTTCAACATGCAGAAAGAATTGATAGAATATTGCATTAACGATGTAAAAATTTTGACAGAAGCCTGTCTGACTTTTAGAAAAATGTTCTTACAAGAGTGCAATGTTGAACCATTTTTAGAAGCTACAACAATAGCTTCAGCATGTAACTTAGCATATAGAAGAAATTTTCTTATTCCAAACACAATAGGCATCATTCCGAAAAAAGGTTATAGATTAATTGATAATCAATCAAAAATTGCTATGCAATGGCTTATTTGGGAAGAAGATTCTCGTAAAATTAAATTACAATGTGGAATTAACGGAAGAGAAAAAATAATTGCTGGTGTTAAAGTTGACGGGTATTGCGAGGATACTAAAGAGGTATATGATTTTTATGGGTGCTATTACCACGGACATCCTAAATGTCTGACTACTAAAAGGGATACACCTTTGCATAAAGATTCTAGTGACACATTAAATCGGAGGTATGAAAAAACACTATCAAAATCTGAACACTTAAAATTTCTTGGATACAATGTTGTTGAGATGTGGGAATGTGAATTCCGCGAGGAACTAAACAAAAACATAAACATGAAATACTTGAAAAATCATCAACTATTGAACACAGCTCCATTAAATCCTAGAGATGCATTTTACGGAGGTAGGACTGGAAATGTTTACACATACTACAAATGTAAACCAGGAGAAAAAATTAAATATATAGATATATGCTCTCTATATCCATATGTCTGCAAACGAGGAAAATTTCCTATTAAGCATCCAACAGTTTACATAGGAGAAAATACTTCTAAATTAAATATATCAACCATTGATGGAATAATTAAGTGTAAAATGTTACCCCCACCACTTCTTTTACACCCTGTTCTTCCACTAAAGCAAAATAATAAATTAATGTTTTCACTTTGTAGAAGTTGTAGTGAAGAAAAATACCAAGGAGAATATTGTTATCATACTGACACAGAAAGATCATTAATAGGAACTTGGGTCATTGATGAAGTCGTAAAAGCTATTGAAAAGGGTTACGAACTTATAAACACTTACGAAGTTTGGGAATACAAAACAGTAAAATATGATAAAATTAATTCAATTGACGGTCTATTTACATCAATGATGAATAAATTTATAAAAATTAAACAAGAAGCTTCTGGTTGGCCTAATATCTGCCAAACTGAAAAAGAAAAAGAAAATTATATAGAAAACTTTTTAAACCTAGAGGAAATTAAGTTAGATTATGAAAAAATTCTTAATAACCCTGGATTAAGATCATTTGCTAAATTAATTTTGAACTCATTTTGGGGTAAATTTGGGCAGCGAGAAAACCAACAACAAACAATGATTGTAAATCAACCTTTCCAATTGTATGAGCTGTTAACAAATCCTTCTGTAGAAGTGTGTTCAATATTACCAATAAACGAAGAAAACATAATAGTTAGCTGGCAATATAAAGATGAAGCAGCAAATTCTTTACCTACCATAAATGTGTGCATAGCAGCATACACGACAACACAAGCACGACTTAAGCTATATAGTTATTTAGAAGAGCTTAATGATAGAGTATTGTATTATGACACGGATTCTGTCATTTACATAAGCAAAGCAGGAGAAAAAGATCCAGCATTAGGAGAATACATTGGTGATATGACTGATGAATTAGAATGTTATGGCGTTGGTAGTTATATTACAGAATTTGTTAGTGGTGGACCGAAAAATTATGCATATAAAGTATATTGTACAAAAGATAATACTGAAAAAGTAGTATGTAAAGTTAAAGGTATTTCACTAAACTATAATACTGCAAAACAAGTAAATTTTGAGAGTATTAAAGATGCTGTGTTAAATTTTCAAGACACAACAGATATATTCGTAATTTCCGATAATATTAAAAGGACCCAAAATCATGAGGTGTTTACAACAACTGAAACTAAGCGATATCAACCAAGATCAGAAAAGCGCCGAATATTAGAAGATCACAGTTCTGTACCATATGGGTATAAGAGACAAAAGTTACAATAAAATATGAGTTTGTATTTGTTTGTACATATATATTTATTTAAAACAAAAATAATAAAATATTCAATAGTTAAACAATATCTTTTTTATTTATCCATGTATTATGATTGTTATCAAATCCAAGCCATTTTACGTATACTTTATTTCCTTGTTTTTTAATAATCTTCTCAACAAGATAAGTATCTGGGTATTTTACAGGTGTAAGCTCAGCTTGATAAAAGCCTCCAGAAATTGGTGTGTCAGTGTAGTCTGATAACTGATATGTAACAGGGTAAGTATTATTGATCTTTGCAATTTTGAATATTTCAGATGACCAATTTGGCTGATAACCTTTTTCGAAATGACCTTTATATTTACTTATTCTTACAAAATTTCCAACCTTATATTTATTTTTCTGGATAATTTTAGGTTCAGTATACACATTTTTAAGTATATTTTTTTCGTTTTTCTTTGTGATTTTTTCAGGAGGAAGTTTTGTTGTACTATGTTTTGTAGAATTATATTCTTTTATTATTGTTTGCATAATAGGTAACCAATTATAATTCCCGTTTAAACTAAATTTTTTCCACATCGAATTTTTTAATGTGCGGTTGAATCGTTCAACAATTGATGCTTTTAATTCACTAAATGTATGATAATGATTGATTGATTTTTCTTTCATATAATTTTGAAATTGTGAATTAAAAAATTCCTTACCCTGATCAGAGTGAATGTTTTTTGGTATAACTTTAGCTCTACTAATAATCGATTTTAAGGCATTTAAAACATTTTCAGCATTTTTTGTTTTCACAGGTTCAGCATAGGCATATTTGGAAAAAGTGTCAATGACTGTCAACATATATTTATAACCTTCATTAAACTTTGCATATGGTAACATTTCTACTAAATCAATTTGCCATGTGTCATTTAAACCCTTTTGTTTGAATTTTCTTCTAAGAAATTTACGTCTTGCCTGTCTATGAATTTCAGCCACTATTTGAGCTCTTGACATTTTGTTATAAAAATGTTAAAGGTAATGATATAATAATTATTATACATAAAATGATAGACCAAAGCATGGTTTAAACTAATCATCTGATTGAGTTTAATTTGCTTTTATACTTTTCTACATGAGTATATAACTGGGCTTTTATTTTCAATTTTGTTTCATTTCCATTTTGAATATTAGTAGCAACTCAATAAAATGCAGCCTGATTCTACAACATATCCGTTTCATGAAACGGACTATGTAAATACAGAAAGCCAAATACAAGAGAATGAAATTACGTCCACCATAGACGATGAAGAATTTCATGAAACGGACTATGTAAATACAGAAAGCCAAATACAAGAGAATGAAATTACGTCCACCATAGACGATGAAGAATTAACAGAAACGGAGGAATTTATACCTCCCTTTCACATAGTTGAATCGGAAAATGAGGAAGAAGAAGTGGAAGAAGAAATTGCTGAAGATGAGGAAGGACTTCCATTTAACGAAATCTGGGGAATAAATAATCAGCAGGGAGATCCTGACTACTTTGCAGATATTTTTAGAAATAATTTTTAGTCTATTTAAATAACTATATAAATAAAAATAAAAAATTGTTATATTATTCATTGTGATTTATTTTATTTATTTAAGGAGATTGTTACAAATTTTTTGTTTTAACATTACAGGGATTTCAAAAAATAATCTTGAATAATTACATTGTACATTAAAACGCTGCATTGGTATATAAATTTCTTTCTGTAACCTTAATACTTTTTGTTCATCACATAATTTCAGATATTCTGCAACATATTCTTTTACATTTAACTCAGCAGATTTATACTGTGTCATCACTGCTTGAATAAAATCGGTTAAATTGTAAAACAGTTCTGCTTCTTCTCTGTTAATACTTATGCTTTGCCCATTCACAGATCTTAACCCATGATGTAAGCTCTCTTTTATGTCTTTTATCATCTGCATATCGAGTTTTGCGTTAAATTGATAATAAAATTTAATCCATTCGTGATATTTTAAGACAATCTCCCTTTTACCAATACGATGAAATATGCATGAAGCTTCAAACGTCTTACAGTCAAATCCAACAGAAATTTTTAATGTGTGACTTTTATTGAGGAAATATGTATAACTTAGCAATAAATTATAACTCTGACCTAATGCCTCCATTTCTTTAATTTTACTAACATTTATTTATAGTGTTTTAATACTTATACGTTTTAGGAACACAAACTTGTAACGACTTGTATTTTCCAAAAAGCTTTTGAAAGGTATTTATAATTAATTTGTCGTTTTCTACATGATTACCTTTATTAAATTTTTTTAAAAAGGTATTCATACTATAACCGCAACATCTATACCATGAATAAATACAACAATACTGTCCACAGACATCTGAATAATTGCTTTGTAATTGTTTTTCATTAAAAACTACACATTGATTTTTTAAGTAACTTAAAATTTCTAATTTATCAGGTTTTCTGCCAAAAGAATCAAAATATTCGATACAACCACGTTCAGGAATATAAATAACCAACCAATGTGTTCCTGGATCTTTTGCTTTATCTGTGTTTACAATTAAAAAAGTTTGTTTTTTAATTGTTTTGGGGAGTTGATCTAAAGCAAAAACTCCTTTAAAAATTTTACTCGTTTGTTTGTTACATCTCAACACGTTATTTATCTCCAGTGTGTTCATTAATCAAATTGACTCAAGTCATATACCTTGGTTGCTTCTTTTATGTAGTTCGATAAAAACTCTTTTTTAAATTTTTTATTTGTTATAATAATATCAAATTTTTCTAGTATTTGACAGAGCTCTTTATTTATTTTATCGTTATACACAGTCCCAAAAGAATGATTTTCAAAATTATCATTTATAAATTCTCTAGTTGGAAATTTATACTTGAGCTCTTTCACAAACTTTTTGCAAGGTTCTTTGATACCAACTATACAAATATCTTTTGCAAATAAGGTATTATTATCATCACAACAAAACGTTACATCCAGTAGTGCACAAGATAGCGACATTTTGTCAATTATTTAAATTCATTTTTATGTGTGGTATTTATAGGTTTGTAAATATATTTCGGTTTTTATCAATTTGTAAGCTTGCATCAAATTCTCCATAAACAATACCAGTTAGTGTAGATGTAAGCGGTTTTGATAGCCTTGCCTCAATTCTAACTGTACCCTGATTTAATAAACCTTGACACACTTCATTTCCTGATGCATCTGGAGTTAAATCAAAAGCTAACATGAAAAATCCATTACTAAACATAGCCTTTGTTATCTGATGACCTTTATCATTATGGTTAATTCCAGTACCTGAAAATAGTGTACTGTATGCTCTTGTGTAGCAATTATTTTCATCCGAAAAACTGGTTTCAATTGCTGAATTAGGTATTTGAACTCCATTTACGTTTAAAACAAATTGTGAAATATCAAAATGTTTAAAATTGTATGGGTTTTTTGATCTTTTTCCAGAGTAACCTGCATTTTCTGTCATACAAAATATTATTGTGTTTGGTAGTTGACCAATGAAAACATTATCTAGTAATACTGATGAACTATTCTGCGGAATGGTAAAACTTTTTACCTCTACACGTTTATAATTATATTTGGCATTAGTTTTTTCCAATACAGCATTATGTGCTAATAGTACACTAGGATTAATAGTTACATGTCTCATAAATAAAGTCGCTTCTAAAATTTTTAGTTGAGATTCGTCAGAATCATCTGCAAAAAAGTAAAAGTCTGGTTTTTCAAGTGTTAAAAGAATTCGAATATCAACATTGTTTATGAGAAGTGTAGGTTGATTAAACATGTCTAAATGTAGTTTTCCCATAAGTTCTACTACACTGCTATTTTGGTATAATTTTTGACGTTCTTTTGAACCATTATTATCATGTTTTCCTATATTTGGTTTATCGAGATTCCATCCTGCACATTCCAAATGAGTAGTAGCGGCATCTGTACCATAATTTAATAATGATTCAATATAAGCTCTATAATGATAATTTCCATCGGATGGAGATATATTCTTTCCATTTAGCTGAACGTTACATTGTTTTAATAATGAATGTAAAAGATTATTGACTACACTTGGTTGTTGAATTAATTTTCCTTCAGTGTTTTTATCATTATTCCATTGAGTTCCATCTTTTTTTAAAATTTGTACTTTCAATTTAAGATATGCAGAAGAAAGATCCCTATATGTATCCCCATGACCTAATGAAACAAATTCTATGACTGATGGATTATCTAAAGAAGCAATAGGGTTGTAGGAAACTTCTTCAGATCGTAATATACTTGACTGAATAGGTTGTGTTCTAAAAATATCCAACTCAGACTTCATACATTCAATCATAATTAACCAAAAATATCGTTTTGCTTCTTTTTGTTACTCACTTTGCGTCGCTTTGACGTAAAATAATTTAAATTATTAATGAGTGGTCTTTTTATAGGTTTTCTTCTTTTCCCTTGTCCATACATTTCATTGAGTTTTTGAACTGCACCTCGTCTTACATTTTTAATTATCTCTTTACTTCGATCTTGTACAACTTCTTTTAAATTTGCACCTGTTGCAATATCCGACAATGCATTAATACCAGAGTTAATAACCTCCTTTTTTAATATATTGGCTCCAGACGTAAATATTGGTTTTAAATATCTGAAAAGTCCACCGAAAAAGCTTCCTAACCCTCGCCCCCTTTGGTAAGGTACAACTGAATGTAACAAGGGACCAATATCGTCAAGTCCTTTTCCTGATTGAACTAAATAATATTTATAGTATGCTCTCTCCATAATGTTTAAATAAAATAATATATAATGTTTTTAAATTCCTTTTATTTATACTTTTTTGAAATGCAATACAACTTTTGTAGGAATACTGCTGGTGCAAAAATTTATTTTATAACCATATTTATCACATAATAATACCGAAATACTATCAAATGATTTTTCCACATTGCAATATTGAATATTGTTATATTCCTTCACTATGTCTGTAAAAGTGTTCTCTATGTTGATAGTTCTTAAACATCTTACATCTTTTCCACCTACATTCTGTGGTTTAATAATATCAGTATATATAAAAAACATATCAGGTTTTCCTACAGGAAATAAACCTAAACTATTAATTAAAAGTATGTAAGCTTCAAGTACTCGAGGTTTATGTTGTTTAAGCTCCTTTACCTTAAGTAATACTTGCTGAAAACATGTTTTTAAAAGTTCCTCTAAAGTATATGCGAATTCTGTTCTGATCTTAATATCTACCTTTGGTTTACTTAAACAGATAGTAGTATAGGTCAAATTTGTAGGAAATTCATCCTTTTTATCTGATGCAGTGTAGTTTTTATCATCATTCAAAAAATTAAAAATTCCCCAAATCAACTGCCGCACAACTTCTTTCCTAGAATAACCAGGAAATGGTCGTACATTTTGAATTAATGTTGGTATTAAAAATATCTTCCAGTCGCATAACATTTGTTTTGAATTGTATGGTATGTATGTAGTTCCTACACCAAGCATATCGTTTTTCATACCTGAGATAAAAATTTGTGTACCTTTATCCCACTCTTCACCGTAAACATTTGGTATAAAATTATTAACATATATTTCAGAAATACCGACTTTCCAATTTGAATCAATCATGTATTTATCCATTTTATTTGTAAAAGACGACAATGTATTTTCAGGGTAATAATTCATGGATGAATCGCTTAGTAAAGTGACGTAAAATTCATCATTTACTTGTATGCTGTCCATGAGCTTGTTGATTTATTTTTACGAATTGGAAAATTAAGCTCTGTTTGAGTATTACCTGCTGCTGACCGTAAAACACGCCTTGCTGAACTATTTAACTCTTTGCTATTTATAGTTTTTTCTTTCTTCGTTGGTGGGCTTGGGCTGTCTAAAGGAACTGATATTATGTCTCCTGTATCAGTTTCAAAAATTTGTACATTTTGATTTCTAATTGATTTTCTTTTTCTTAGACGTTCTCCAGCTGAAGCAGCAGACAATGCTTTTTTAAAAACTTCTTCTTCCATTTCGTCATCTAATACTTCCTCAACTTCTTTTGCATATATATCTTCTTGAGAAAAAGCTTGTGTTGCAGCATTCTTATATACAGGAATATTTGATTGAGTTTCTACATCTACATACATAGGTTTTGCACGAGTTTGAGTACCTTTTGTTTCTGTAATTTTTACCTGCTCCCTTTTATTTGTTGGAAGAACTCTATTTTTGTTTCTTACTTTAAATAGATTTTGACGGTATAAATACCATTTTTGTGTATCTGTCAGATGTTTATTTAACAGAATTTTTTTCATAGCTTTATCCAACTCATTCACTTCTACGTCTGCATTTTGTTTCATTTTCTCATAAACCTCTGGTTTTAGTATAATCATTTTGTTAAATGTTGTATTATTCATTTTATAAAATTTCCTATTATTCCTGAAAGTAGTGCACCAAGAAGTGTAGGTAAAAATCCACCTCGTTGAATAATGATTTTTCTTTTGCTATTTATAGATTTTTTACGGCATATGAGTGATCTCAATTCCTTTTTATACTTTCGTAATTGAGTTGTTGCTTTTCTACTCAGATTACAATTACCTTTTAAAATATTTAAAGCAATTTCACTAAAAGTTTTTATTACTTCGGCGTCACAATGCTTTATTATTACTTTTTGAAATTTTGGTTTAGAACTTTTTAATAGATGCAATATGTGTCGATTGGTTTTCAAACGTTTCATATTCTCCCCCAAATTTTTCTAATTGATCTCTTGTACAAAAGCAGAAATTTTTTCCAAATATATCACTTCTTATTCGAAATATATCATTAATGTCTTGAGTAAGATCTATTAATATATAGCCGTATGGGTCTGACGTCACTTCATTATATACTTTTTCAAATGCTTTGATTTGATTTGGATAAATCTGACGAGCTAAAGGTAATATCTGTGATTTATCTCTTGGATTTTTAAAAAGTACTAGATATTTACAGTTAAGTGAAATATCTCTTGAAAATTTAGCTTGATGAAATATATTTTGAGTTACAAATATTACAGACAAATTCCTATGATGTGAACCTCTAATAAATAAATCACACACATACTTATCATGAGAATTTAACATCATATCATCGATTACAATCAACAAGGGTTCTTGATTATCATTAAAATCTGGTATAGTTTTACTATATTCAACATCTTTCATGTATTGTGGAACAGCATTTTTGTCTGGATTACACCAAACAATTCTATTAATTTCTGGTTGTATATTTTCTTTTTTATATTTAATTAAATTATGAATAAAAGTGGTTTTACCACAGCAGGATGGTCCTGCCACCATCATAGTAAATGGGTGAAACAACATAGTTGTATTAGCGGAAACTAATATTACTAACCTATATTTATATAAAAACTATTTTTAAAAATTAATATAAACCGAAATTCGAATAATGAAAAGGTTATTCCACCGATAACATTCAAGATGGTTAAACAAATTTTAGTAGTCGATCTTCAATTTTTATTAGGAAATGATAAACAAAATTTCATAAAAGAACTAGCCATACTTGAAAAAGGAAGTTTAATTCCGACTGTGTATCATTTTAAACCACCATACCCTGCAGAAGAACTTAGTCGAGAAGTCAGATATACCAATCAGTATTGCGAAAATAAAATAAATGGACTTAAATGGGGTAGCGGTTTAGTTGAATATTTGGATGTAAAATGTATATTAAAACACTATTTAGAACCAGCTGAAAAAATCTATGTCAAAGGAGAGCAAAAGAAACTTTTCCTTCAAAAGTACATTGACAGTGCCAAAATAGAAGATTTAAGCAGAGTTTTGCCGCCATTAGAAAAGATTGATAACTTTAAAACATCATGTCCTATACATTTATCAAACCACAATTTCAGATGTGCAGTTAAAAATTGCTTTAATGTATATATGTATCTCTTAAAAGAAAAAATTCTAAATTAAGACCTTCATACATATACAATATGAATTTAAATAATAAAACTACAAAAGTTCACTTCAGCACAGATATCAAAATTCAAGTCATGTATGTATGGGACTATGCTTACAGAGCTGCTCGTAAAGGTCATTGGCATCAATACGCATGTGATAGAAGTAGATTTCAAAGACGCATTGAAAATGTTGGTGTCACTATTTCTAGAATTTTAACATCTGATCATCGTAAAATTGTTAAAGCTTTTTCAGTTAAATAAAAATTATTTAAACACAGTAACTTCTTTGTTTTATTTTTATTTGTATGTTGATTATGAATAGGTACCAAAAGCAATTAACCATAGTTTTGATTTTTTTTTTTTTTCATTCCTTACAGAAAACGATGACTTTTTTCTTCTACTTATTACATACATATAATATATATACATGTTGGGCAGAAAACATGTTTAACATTATAATGAACTTGCTATTTGTGACTTTAAATTTTTTCTTCTACTTATTACATACATATAATATATATACATGTTGGACAGAAAACATGTTTTACATTTTAATGAACTTGCTATTTGTGATTGTGACTTAAAATTTTTTTTTCTTTTCTTTTGACTTTATATTCTCTTTGCATGCTAATTTGCATACGCACATTGTATTGAAATATTTTTACTTACTACTTTTACATGATTCCCTATTACAATATAAACAACAAGAGTTGTTTAACTTACTTCTAAACCTGTCTGACCTAATTACCGGCACCGCCGACGTCAAGATCACCTACTTTTAACATAACTTGACCTACTTCCGGGGTAATTAATCAAAATGTAGGTCAATACGCCAAACTATTGCTATCTCTTTCTGGCTCAGAATTCCCATGACAGAGTGCCAGGTTAACTACTAACGGGATATATAAATTTTTTAAAAAAATTGTTAACCGGCATAACAAAAAATTTCCTTCCCAGGCATGAAAATTTTTTAAAAAAATTTGTAACCGGGGAGAGAAAATTTTACCATCGAGGCTATCTAAAATTTAAAATTTACCTATACCAGGGACACCAAAAAATATAAAAAATTTTACTATCCTGGTTATATAAAATTAAAATAAATATGTATACGGACTATATGACAAAAATTAAAAAATTTTTATAAACGGGATGTATAAATTTTTTAAAAAAATTGTTAACCGGCATAACAAAAAATTTCCTTCCCAGGCATGAAAATTTTTTAAAAAAATTTTGTAACCGGGGAGAGAAAATTTTATCATCGAGACATAACAAAAAATTTCATTCCCAGGCATGAAAATTTTTTAAAAAAATTTTGTAACCGGGGAGAGAAAATTTTACCATCGAGGCATAACAAAAAATTTCTTTCCCAGACATGAAAATTTTTTAAAAAAATTTTGTAACCGGGGACAGAAAAGTTTACCATCGAGGCTATCTAAAATTTAAAATTTACCTATACCAGGGACACCAAAAAATATAAAAAATTTTACTATCCTGGTTATATAAAATTAAAATAAATATGTATACGGACTATATGACAAAAATTAAAAAATTTTTATAAACGGGATGTATAAATTTTTTAAAAAAATTGTTAACCGGCATAACAAAAAATTTCCTTCCCAGGCATGAAAATTTTTTAAAAAAATTTTGTAACCGGGGAGAGAAAATTTTACCATCGAGGCTATCTAAAATTTACCTATACCAGGGACACCAAAAAATATAAAAAATTTTACTATCCTGGTTATATAAAATTAAAATAAATATGTATACGGACTATATGACAAAAATTAAAAAATTTTTATAAACGGGATATATAAATTTTTTAAAAAAATTGTTAACCGACATAACAAAAAATTTCCTTCCCAGGCATGAAAATTTTTTAAAAAAATTTTGTAACCGGGGAGAGAAAATTTTATCATCGAGGCATAACAAAAAATTTCATTCCCAGGCATGAAAATTTTTTAAAAAAATTTTGTAACCGGGGAGAGAAAATTTTATCATCGAGGCATAACAAAAAATTTCATTCCCAGGCATGAAAATTTTTTAAAAAAATTTTGTAACCGGGGAGAGAAAATTTTACCATCGAGGCATAACAAAAAATTTCTTTCCCAGGCATGAAAATTTTTTAAAAAAATTTTGTAACCGGGGAGAGAAAATTTTACCATCGAGGCTATCTAAAATTTAAAATTTACCTATACCAGGGACACCAAAAAATATAAAAAATTTTACTATCCTGGTTATATAAAATTAAAATAAATATGTATACGGACTATATGACAAAAATTAAAAAATTTTTATAAACGGGATATATAAATTTTTTAAAAAAATTGTTAACCGACATAACAAAAAATTTCCTTCCCAGGCATGAAAATTTTTTAAAAAAATTTTGTAACCGGGGAGAGAAAATTTTATCATCGAGACATAACAAAAAATTTCATTCCCAGGCATGAAAATTTTTTAAAAAAATTTTGTAACCGGGGAGAGAAAATTTTACCATCGAGGCATAACAAAAAATTTCTTTCCCAGACATGAAAATTTTTTAAAAAAATTTTGTAACCGGGGAGAGAAAATTTTACCATCGAGGCATAACAAAAAATTTCTTTCCCAGGCATGAAAATTTTTTAAAAAAATTTTGTAACCGGGGAGAGAAAATTTTATCATCGAGACATAACAAAAAATTTCATTCCCAGGCATGAAAATTTTTTAAAAAAATTTTGTAACCGGGGAGAGAAAATTTTACCATCGAGGCTATCTAAAATTTAAAATTTACCTATACCAGGGACACCAAAAAATATAAAAAATTTTACTATCCTGGTTATATAAAATTAAAATAAATATGTATACGGACTATATGACAAAAATTAAAAAATTTTTATAAACGGGATATATAAATTTTTTAAAAAAATTGTTAACCGGCATAACAAAAAATTTCCTTCCCAGGCATGAAAATTTTTTAAAAAAATTTGTAACCGGGGAGAGAAAATTTTACCATCGAGGCTATCTAAAATTTAAAATTTACCTATACCAGGGACACCAAAAAATATAAAAAATTTTACTATCCTGGTTATATAAAATTAAAATAAATATGTATACGGACTATATGACAAAAATTAAAAAATTTTTATATACGGGATATATAAATTTTTTAAAAAAATTGTTAACCAGCATAACAAAAAATTTCTTTCCCAGGCATGAAAATTTTTTAAAAAAATTTTGTAACCGGGGAGAGAAAATTTTACCATCGAGGCTATCTAAAATTTAAAATTTACCTATACCAGGGACACCAAAAAATATAAAAAATTTTACTATCCTGGTTATATAAAATTAAAATAAATATGTATACGGACTATATGACAAAAATTAAAAAATTTTTATAAACGGGATATATAAATTTTTTAAAAAAATTGTTAACCGGCATAACAAAAAATTTCCTTCCCAGGCATGAAAATTTTTTAAAAAAATTTGTAACCGGGGAGAGAAAATTTTACCATCGAGGCTATCTAAAATTTAAAATTTACCTATACCAGGGACACCAAAAAATATAAAAAATTTTACTATCCTGGTTATATAAAATTAAAATAAATATGTATACGGACTATATGACAAAAATTAAAAAATTTTTATAAACGGGATGTATAAATTTTTTAAAAAAATTGTTAACCGGCATAACAAAAAATTTCCTTCCCAGGCATGAAAATTTTTTAAAAAAATTTTGTAACCGGGGAGAGAAAATTTTATCATCGAGACATAACAAAAAATTTCATTCCCAGGCATGAAAATTTTTTAAAAAAATTTTGTAACCGGGGAGAGAAAATTTTACCATCGAGGCATAACAAAAAATTTCTTTCCCAGACATGAAAATTTTTTAAAAAAATTTTGTAACCGGGGACAGAAAAGTTTACCATCGAGGCTATCTAAAATTTAAAATTTACCTATACCAGGGACACCAAAAAATATAAAAAATTTTACTATCCTGGTTATATAAAATTAAAATAAATATGTATACGGACTATATGACAAAAATTAAAAAATTTTTATAAACGGGATGTATAAATTTTTTAAAAAAATTGTTAACCGGCATAACAAAAAATTTCCTTCCCAGGCATGAAAATTTTTTAAAAAAATTTTGTAACCGGGGAGAGAAAATTTTACCATCGAGGCTATCTAAAATTTAAAATTTTCCTATACCAGGGACACCAAAAAATATAAAAAATTTTACTATCCTGGTTATATAAAATTAAAATAAATATGTATACGGACTATATGACAAAAATTAAAAAATTTTTATAAACGGGATGTATAAATTTTTTAAAAAAATTGTTAACCGGCATAACAAAAAATTTCCTTCCCAGGCATGAAAATTTTTTAAAAAAATTTTGTAACCGGGGAGAGAAAATTTTATCATCGAGGCATAACAAAAAATTTCATTCCCAGGCATGAAAATTTTTTAAAAAAATTTTGTAACGGGGGAGAGAAAATTTTACCATCGAGGCATAACAAAAAATTTCTTTCCCAGGCATGAAAATTTTTTAAAAAAATTTTGTAACCGGGGAGAGAAAATTTTACCATCGAGGCTATCTAAAATTTAAAATTTACCTATACCAGGGACACCAAAAAATATAAAAAATTTTACTATCCTGGTTATATAAAATTAAAATAAATATGTATACGGACTATATGACAAAAATTAAAAAATTTTTATAAACGGGATATATAAATTTTTTAAAAAAATTGTTAACCGACATAACAAAAAATTTCCTTCCCAGGCATGAAAATTTTTTAAAAAAATTTTGTAACCGGGTAGAGAAAATTTTATCATCGAGGCATAACAAAAAATTTCCTTCCCAGGCATGAAAATTTTTTAAAAAAATTTTGTAACCGGGGAGAGAAAATTTTACCATCGAGGCTATCTAAAATTTAAAATTTACCTATACCAGGGACACCAAAAAATATAAAAAATTTTACTATCCTGGTTATATAAAATTAAAATAAATATGTATACGGACTATATGACAAAAATTAAAAAATTTTTATAAACGGGATGTATAAATTTTTTAAAAAAATTGTTAACCGGCATAACAAAAAATTTCCTTCCCAGGCATGAAAATTTTTTAAAAAAATTTTGTAACCGGGGAGAGAAAATTTTATCATCGAGGCATAACAAAAAATTTCATTCCCAGGCATGAAAATTTTTTAAAAAAATTTTGTAACCGGGGAGAGAAAATTTTACCATCGAGGCATAACAAAAAATTTCTTTCCCAGGCATGAAAATTTTTTAAAAAAATTTTGTAACTGGGGAGAGAAAATTTTACCATCGAGGCTATCTAAAATTTAAAATTTACCTATACCAGGGACACCAAAAAATATAAAAAATTTTACTATCCTGGTTATATAAAATTAAAATAAATATGTATACGGACTATATGACAAAAATTAAAAAATTTTTATAAACGGGATATATAAATTTTTTAAAAAAATTGTTAACCGGCATAACAAAAAATTTCCTTCCCAGGCATGAAAATTTTTTAAAAAAATTTTGTAACCGGGGAGAGAAAATTTTACCATCGAGGCTATCTAAAATTTAAAATTTACCTATACCAGGGACACCAAAAAATATAAAAAATTTTACTATCCTGGTTATATAAAATTAAAATAAATATGTATACGGACTATATGACAAAAATTAAAAAATTTTTATAAACGGGATATATAAATTTTTTAAAAAAATTGTTAACCGACATAACAAAAAATTTCCTTCCCAGGCATGAAAATTTTTTAAAAAAATTTTGTAACCGGGGAGAGAAAATTTTATCATCGAGGCATAACAAAAAATTTCATTCCCAGGCATGAAAATTTTTTAAAAAAATTTTGTAACCGGGGAGAGAAAATTTTACCATCGAGGCTATCTAAAATTTAAAATTTACCTATACCAGGGACACCAAAAAATATAAATAATTTTACTATACTGGTTATATAAAATTAAAATAAATATGTATACGGACTATATGACAAAAATTAAAAAATTTTTATAAACGGGATATATAAATTTTTTAAAAAAATTGTTAACCGGCATAACAAAAAATTTCCTTCCCAGGCATGAAAATTTTTTAAAATAATTTGTAACCGGGGAGAGAAAATTTTACCATCGAGGCTATCTAAAATTTAAAATTTACCTATACCAGGAACACCAAAAAATATAAATAATTTTACTATACTGGTTATATAAAATTAAAATAAATATGTATACGGACTATATGACAAAAATTAAAAAATTTTTATAAACGGGATATATAAATTTTTTAAAAAAATTGTTAACCGGCATAACAAAAAATTTCCTTCCCAGGCATGAAAATTTTTTAAAAAAATTTTGTAACCGGGGAGAGAAAATTTTACCATCGAGGCTATCTAAAATTTAAAATTTACCTATACCAGGGACACCAAAAAATATAAAAAATTTTACTATCCTGGTTATATAAAATTAAAATAAATATGTATACGGACTATATGACAAAAATTAAAAAATTTTTATAAACGGGATATATAAATTTTTTAAAAAAATTGTTAACCGGCATAACAAAAAATTTCCTTCCCAGGCATGAAAATTTTTTAAAATAATTTGTAACCGGGGAGAGAAAATTTTACCATCGAGGCTATCTAAAATTTAAAATTTACCTATACCAGGGACACCAAAAAATATAAAAAATTTTAATATCCTGGTTATATAAAATTAAAATAAATATGTATACGGACTATATGACAAAAATTAAAAAATTTTTATAAACGGGATATATAAATTTTTTAAAAAAATTGTTAACCGGCATAACAAAAAATTTCCTTCCCAGGCATGAAAATTTTTTAAAATAATTTGTAACCGGGGAGAGAAAATTTTACCATCGAGGCTATCTAAAATTTAAAATTTACCTATACCAGGGACACCAAAAAATATAAAAAATTTTACTATCCTGGTTATATAAAATTAAAATAAATATGTATACGGACTATATGACAAAAATTAAAAAATTTTTATAAACGGGATATATAAATTTTTTAAAAAAATTGTTAACCGGCATAACAAAAAATTTCCTTCCCAGGCATGAAAATTTTTTAAAATAATTTGTAACCGGGGAGAGAAAATTTTACCATCGAGGCTATCTAAAATTTAAAATTTACCTATACCAGGGACACCAAAAAATATAAAAAATTTTACTATCCTGGTTATATAAAATTAAAATAAATACGGGCTCTATAAAAAAATTTAAAATATTTTCATATACTGGTTACCTAAATTTTTTAAAAAATTTGTATACTGGTATGACATTATTTGCACTATCCAGGCGATCTAAATTTACAAATTTAACTATACTGGGGTGACCAAAAAATTTAAATTATTTTACTAACCTGGTTATCTAAAATAAAAATCAATGCGGACTCTATAAAAAAATTTAAAATAATTTCATATACTGGTTACCTAAATTTTTTAAAAAAATTGTATACTGTAATGACTAAGTTTTTATTATCTAGGCTATCTAAACTTTCAAGTTTACTTATATCGGTTATCGGAGTTACCTATTCTCGGTAAATTTTAAATTAAAAAGATTTCTGTTTTAATTTTTAATATTATTATCTTTTTTTTTATAATAAAAATATTTTTTTCTTTCATTTTCCACTAAATATGCTCTGATATCATTTTTGTAATTTTATTTTTTTATTAATAATAAAATTTATTTTTATATTATTCTTCCAACCAACAACAACAACAACAGCAAACCGCAACATTTCCAATTTTTATAAAATAATTTATTAATTTTCTTAATAAAATTATTTTATTATAATATTATAATAATATTATATTATAATATTTTTTTTATGTTAAACCACCTTTTTAACATTTTTTTTTTATTTTATAAAATATAATACAATATTTTATTATAACTTAAAAACATCAACCAAGCAACAATTAAAAATTTTTTATTTATTCCATCAACACAAGTCTTCTCTCATTTTACAAAATAATTTATTAATTTACTTAATAAAATTATTTTTTTTTTTATGTTAAACCATCTTTTAACATTTTTCTTTCTTTTAAAATATAATACAATATTTTATTATAACTTAAACACCAACCAACCAACAATCTTTAAATAAAAAAATAATTTTTTATTTATTCCATCAACACAAGTCTTCTCTATTTATAAAATAATTTATTAATTTACTTAATAAAATTATTTTATTATAATATTATAATAATATTATATTATAATATTTCTTTTTATGTTAAATCACCCTTTAACATTTCTCTTCTTTCCTTTATAAAATATAATATTATATTTTAATGTTTTACCAAACTAACCAAACTAACAAACGCATCTGATTACCCAATTATAATTTTATTAATAACTTAATAAAATTTTAATAAATAAAAATAATATATAAGTTATAATGATGATATTAAGTAATAAAGTATATTTAATATTTCAACAATAACTTTAATTACACATAATATAATAGCTTATGTTTAATAGCCATATATATATGTTAAAAGTTATATATTGATTAATATAATAAATATTTGTTTAAATAGATATTAATGATATTATTTTATTTAAATATATTGCAAAAGCAATGTATTAATTATAAATATACTACCACCTTCCAACTCTACCACCAACCAACCACCAACTCTACCAATCATCAACCAACAATCAACCAAATCCTTTTCTTTAAATAAAAAAATAATTTTTTATTTATTCCATCAACACAAGTCTTCTTTATTTATAAAATAATTTATTAATTTACTTAATAAAATTATTTTATTATAATATTATAATAATATTATATTATAATATTTCTTTTTATGTTAAATCACCCTTTAACATTTCTTCTTTCCTTTATAAAATATAATATTATATTTTAATGTTTTACCAAACTAACCAAACTAACAAACGCATCTGATTACCCAATTATAATTTTATTAATAACTTAATAAAATTATAATAAATAAAATTAATATAAGTTATAATGATATTAAATAATAAAGTATATTTGATATTTCAACAATAACTTTAATTACACATAATATAATAGCTTATGTTTAATAGCCATATATATGTTAAAGTTATATATTGATTAATATAATAAATATTTGTTTAAATACATATTAATGATATTATTTTATTTAAATATATTGCAAAAGCAATGTATTAATTATAAATATACTACCACCTTCCAACTCTAACCACCAACCACCAACTCTACCAACCATCAACCAAATCCTTTTCTTTAAATAAAAAAATAATTTTTTATTATTCCATCAATCCAACTCTCCTTTAATATGTATGTGTATATAAAATAATTTATTAATTTATTTAATAAAATTATTTTATTATAATATTATAATAATAATATATTATAATACTTCTCTTTTTATGTTAAATCACCCTTTAACATTTCTTCTTTCTTTTATAAAATATAATATTATATTTTAATGTTTTACCAAACTAACCAAACTAACAAACGCATCTGATTACCCAATTATAATTTTATTAATAACTTAATAAAATTATAATAAATAAAATTAATATAAGTTATAATGATATTAAATAATAAAGTATATTTGATATTTCAACAATAACTTTAATTACACATAATATAATAGCTTATGTTTAATAGCCATATATATGTTAAAGTTATATATTGATTAATATAATAAATATTTGTTTAAATACATATTAATGATATTATTTTATTTAAATATTTTGCAAAAGCAATGTACTAATTATAATTATACTACCCAACTACCAACCATCAACCACCCAACTACCCATCTACCCATCTACCCATCTACCAACTTCTAACTCTACCAATCACAAACCACCAACCACCAACTACCAACTACCAACCAACCACCAACTACCAACCAGCCACCAACTACCAACCAACCACCAACCACCAACCAACCACCAACTACACTGTAAGGAAGTTTTTATTGATCATCGAGATCAATTACATATAAAACATATATAACATATATTTATATGTAATTGATCATGGCGATGACCACTCTCGATTTTTATATTATAAAAATAATATTGCATTACACAATATTATAATTATAATATAAAAATCAAGAACAAAAACCCCTTTACAATAAAAAACACATTCATCTCTCGAATCTTCAAGCAAAGGATAAGCTTCAGTGGATCGCAGTATGGCAGCTGCTCAACCACTTACAACACCTTGCCCGTTACCAAAGTCGTTTACAATTGATTCTAGGCACTGTCATCGTATTTAATAATGTTTAAATGCAAAACTAGTTATCTGTCAAGTGCGATAATTTATTATACATACTTTGTAACTATATTTCACATAACATTAGCATCACACCAATATCGTTAATATAAATATTAACTTTTAATGGTTTATTGCTATACAATACAGTCGCCCCATTATTATTATTGTAGACCAGCTTGGATACGACCTTAGAGGCGTTCAGGCATAATCCAACGGACGTAGCGTCATACCACTGTTTGCTCGAACAAGTATTGTGCCATTGGTCCGTACCTGCGGTTCCTCTCGTACTACGCAGGAATGCTGTCACAATAATATTTGTCATCAGTAGGGTAAAACTAACCTGTCTCACGACGGTCTAAACCCAGCTCACGTTCCCTTGAATGGGTGAACAATCCAACGCTTGGTGAATTTTGCTTCACAATGATAGGAAGAGCCGACATCGAAGGATCAAAGAGCAACGTCGCTATGAACGCTTGGCTGCCACAAGCCAGTTATCCCTGTGGTAACTTTTCTGACACCTCTTGTTAAAAACTCCTTAAACCAAAAGGATCGATAGGCCGAGCTTTTGCTGTCTCTATGTGTACTGAACATCGAGATCAAGTCAGCATTTGCCCTTTTGCTCTACGTGTGGTTTCTGTCCGCACTGAGCTGGCCTTGGGACACCTTCGTTATTATTTGAAAGATGTACCGCCCCAGTCAAACTCCCTACCTGGTAATGTCCTTGAATTGGATCATACCTGAGTAAAAGAGTTATACCATAAAATTATATACTCTGATTTAAATATAATAAAATAATTTAAAAAATTATATATTATACCAAATCATTTTTATAATAATATGTTTGGTGTATATAACAAACTCATTGTACTTTTAGCAAGAAACTTGCATTAATACAAAATACCATAAAATATATTTGTATATATCCGTGTAATGGCTAAGTAATTAATACACGTTCCATTTTATCAAGTAAGTAAGGAAACAATAAGAGTAGTGGTATTTCATTTTTGATAATATACCGAAATATAATATCTCCCACTTATGCTACACCTCTTATGTCTCCTTACACTACCAGACTAGAGTCAAGCTCAACAGGGTCTTCTTTCCCCGCTAATTATTCCAAGCCCGTTCCCTTGGCTGTGGTTTCGCTAGATAGTAGATAGGGACAGTAGGAATCTCGTTAATCCATTCATGCGCGTCACTAATTAGATGACGAGGCATTTGGCTACCTTAAGAGAGTCATAGTTACTCCCGCCGTTAACCAGCGCTTAAATGAATTTCTTCACTTTGACATTCATAGCACTGGGCAGAAATCACATTGTGTCAACACCCGTTAGGGCCATCACAATGCTTTGTTTTAATTAGACAGTCGGATTCCCCAAGTCCGTGCCAGTTCTGAATTGATTGTTAATTGATAACCGTTATAAAAATATATGATATAATAAAATTTAAAAAATTTTACATATCAGTATATTTAATAGCAAGAATGTTCCACAACTGGTTATATAACTTCTATCCGAGGAACAAACAAATTATAAAATAAATTTCATAATAAGTTCTATTTACCCAGAACGAGCATATGCACCATTTTATTGTTTCCCATTCAAGCCCGATTATCTCAATCTTCAGAGCCAATCCTTATCCCGAAGTTACGGATCTAATTTGCCGACTTCCCTTACCTACATTATTCTATCGACTAGAGACTCTTCACCTTGGAGACCAGCTGCGGATATCGGTACGGCCTGTTGAGAAGTTTGCGTGGCCCAATCATAGATTTTCAAGGTCCGAGGAGAAAATATCGACACAGCAGTAAATGCCATGCTCTTCTAGTTCATTAACCATATCTCTCTTCGAAAGATTTCCATGGTTATACAACTATAAAACAGAAAAGAAAACTCTTCCGATACCTCTCGACGGCTTCTCTATGATTGTTTCTGTTACCAGGATGATCATAATGACCATATTTATTACAAACGTATACTCAACAGGTTACGGAATTGGAACCGTATTCCCTTTCGCTTAATTTATATACTTAAAGTATTTTATATTACCAAAGAGGGTAAAACTCTAAATATTTATTGGCTTTCGCCTTAAGCTTAGGACCGACTAACTCGTGATCAACCACTGTTCACACGAAACCCTTCTCCACTTCAGTCCTCCAAGGTCTCATTCGATTATTTGCTACTACCACCAAGATCTGTACCAATGGCAGCTCCATGCAACCTTACGGTAAACACTTCTAAGCATACCATTGTACCCACCTACTTGTTAATGTTTATAAATTTATATTTTTAAAAAATATAAATCATATACATTAACAGTGACGTATAGGTATACAACTTAAGCGCCATCCATTTTAAGGGCTAGTTGCTTCGGCAGGTGAGTTGTTACACACTCCTTAGCGGATTACGACTTCCATGTCCACCGTCCTGCTGTTTTAAGCAAGCAACGCCTTTCATGGTATCTGCATGAGTTGTTAATTTAGGCACCGTAACGTCACGTTTGGTTCATCCCACAGCGCCAGTTCTGCTTACCAAAAGTGGCCCACTGGGCACAATATATCATAACCTAAAAATTCATTCAAGAAATTTTAGGTTCTTACCCATTTAAAGTTTGAGAATAGGTTAAGGTCGTTTCGGCCCTAAGGCCTCTAATCATTCGCTTTACCAGATAAGATTATTTTATATAATATCTAAATGCACCAGCTATCCTGAGGGAAACTTCGGTGGGAACCAGCTACTAGATAGTTCGATAGGTCTTTCGCCCCTATACCCAATTCTGACAATCGATTTGCACGTCAGAACTGTTTCGGTCTTCCATCAGGGTTTCCCCTGACTTCTACCTGATCAGGTATAGTTCACCATCTTTCGGGTCACAGCATGTATGCTCAAGGTACGTTCTAGTTAGAGGTATAAAAAATAATTAAAAATTATTTATATACATAACTGTATAGAACGCCCCAGGATTGATATTATATAAATTAAAAATTTATATAATTTAATCCCAT
>CAUJBZ010000007.1:222500-232500 GCA_963082915.1 Dolichopus griseipennis | reverse complement strand
ATTTATATTTCACTTTAATTCACACCACAGCATTTGTACACTAATTTTTATTAAAAAAAATTAGATACCTCTCTTCTTCTCGATAATATTAAAAATATTTAATATTTCGAAATACACTTCCTAACCATATTTCAACAATAAAATTAAAAATTAATTTTATTGTATCAATTTAACAACTAAATAATACACACATCATTATTCCATACAATTATTAAAACAATTTACTCGACCGTCTCTTTACCTAACAATAAAATATTTTATTGTATCGGTAAATACCTCCAATTTACATTACTTTCATTATTCATAAACACATCTCTAAAAAAAAATTTTATCTCTAAAAAATTTTTTTTTTTTCTGAACCGGCGAAACCAAATTTTTAGGTTTCCCGTCTTATTATCATCATTATAAAATATTTTTATAATTTTATATTTCTCTCTACAAAATTTTTTACCTTCAAAAAAAAATTTTTTTTTATGACCGGCGACAACTCATTTTTTGAGTTCCCGGTTACCAACTTCCACTTTTCTTATTTTTTTTTTTTTCAAAACCCTTATTTAAAATAAATTTTACTTTAAAAAAATATTTTATTTTTTGAACCGGCGATGACTATTTTTTTGTCATCCCGGTTACTAAATTGTATGAAAATAATTTGGTGTGCAATTTCGACCACCGAAAAATCCATGTCTCCAAAAAATTTTCAACAAACATGGATTTTTGTTCTCAATATGAAAATTAATTTTATATATAATAATATCAATATATAATATTATTTAAATAATTTTAGTAATATTTTAAGTAAATTTATAAAATTAATATATAAATAACAAAAATAATATATATTAAAAAAAATTTTAATGAAAATTTGTAACCGGCGAGAGAAAATTTTACCATCGAGGCTATCTAAAATTTAAAATTTACCTATACCAGGGACACCAAAAAATATAAAAAATTTTAATATCCTGGTTATATAAAATTAAAATAAATATGTATACGGACTATATGACAAAAATTAAAAAATTTTTATAAACGGGATATATAAATTTTTTAAAAAAATTGTTAACCGGCATAACAAAAAATTTCCTTCCCAGGCATGAAAATTTTTTAAAAAAATTTTGTAACCGGGGAGAGAAAATTTTACCATCGAGGCTATCTAAAATTTAAAATTTTCCTATACCAGGGACACCAAAAAATATAAAAAATTTTACTATCCTGGTTATATAAAATTAAAATAAATATGTATACGGACTATATGACAAAAATTAAAAAATTTTTATAAACGGGATGTATAAATTTTTTAAAAAAATTGTTAACCGGCATAACAAAAAATTTCCTTCCCAGGCATGAAAATTTTTTAAAAAAATTTTGTAACCGGGGAGAGAAAATTTTATCATCGAGGCATAACAAAAAATTTCATTCCCAGGCATGAAAATTTTTTAAAAAAATTTTGTAACCGGGGAGAGAAAATTTTACCATCGAGGCATAACAAAAAATTTCTTTCCCAGGCATGAAAATTTTTTAAAAAAATTTTGTAACCGGGGAGAGAAAATTTTACCATCGAGGCTATCTAAAATTTAAAATTTACCTATACCAGGGACACCAAAAAATATAAAAAATTTTACTATCCTGGTTATATAAAATTAAAATAAATATGTATACGGACTATATGACAAAAATTAAAAAATTTTTATAAACGGGATATATAAATTTTTTAAAAAAATTGTTAACCGACATAACAAAAAATTTCCTTCCCAGGCATGAAAATTTTTTAAAAAAATTTTGTAACCGGGGAGAGAAAATTTTATCATCGAGGCATAACAAAAAATTTCCTTCCCAGGCATGAAAATTTTTTAAAAAAATTTTGTAACCGGGGAGAGAAAATTTTATCATCGAGGCATAACAAAAAATTTCCTTCCCAGGCATGAAAATTTTTTAAAAAAATTTTGTAACCGGGGAGAGAAAATTTTACCATCGAGGCTATCTAAAATTTAAAATTTACCTATACCAGGGACACCAAAAAATATAAAAAATTTTACTATCCTGGTTATATAAAATTAAAATAAATATGTATACGGACTATATGACAAAAATTAAAAAATTTTTATAAACGGGATATATAAATTTTTTAAAAAAATTGTTAACCGACATAACAAAAAATTTCCTTCCCAGGCATGAAAATTTTTTAAAAAAATTTTGTAACCGGGGAGAGAAAATTTTATCATCGAGGCATAACAAAAAATTTCATTCCCAGGCATGAAAATTTTTTAAAAAAATTTTGTAACCGGGGAGAGAAAATTTTATCATCGAGGCATAACAAAAAATTTCATTCCCAGGCATGAAAATTTTTTAAAAAAATTTTGTAACCGGGGAGAGAAAATTTTATCATCGAGGCATAACAAAAAATTTCCTTCCCAGGCATGAAAATTTTTTAAAAAAATTTTGTAACCGGGGAGAGAAAATTTTATCATCGAGGCATAACAAAAAATTTCCTTCCCAGGCATGAAAATTTTTTGAAAAAATTTCTTTCCCAGACATGAAAAATTTTTAAAATAATTTGTAACCGGCATAACAAAAAATTTCTTTCCCAGGCATGAAAATTTTTTAAAAAAATTTTGTAACCGGGGAGAGAAAATTTTACCATCGAGGCTATCTAAAATTTAAAATTTACCTATACCAGGGACACCAAAAAATGTAAAAAATTTTACTATCCTGGTTATATAAAATTAAAATAAATATGTATACGGACTATATGACAAAAATTAAAAAATTTTTATAAACGGGATATATAAATTTTTTAAAAAAATTGTTAACCGGCATAACAAAAAATTTCCTTCCTAGGCATGAAAATTTTTTAAAATAATTTGTAACCGGGGAGAGAAAATTTTACCATCGAGGCTATCTAAAATTTAAAATTTACCTATACCAGGGACACCAAAAAATATAAAAAATTTTACTATCCTGGTTATATAAAATTAAAATAAATATGTATACGGACTATATGACAAAAATTAAAAAATTTTTATAAACGGGATATATAAATTTTTTAAAAAAATTGTTAACCGACATAACAAAAAATTTCCTTCCCAGGCATGAAAATTTTTTAAAAAAATTTTGTAACCGGGGAGAGAAAATTTTATCATCGAGGCATAACAAAAAATTTCATTCCCAGGCATTAAAATTTTTTAAAAAAATTTTGTAACCGGGGAGAGAAAATTTTACCATCGAGGCTATCTAAAATTTAAAATTTACCTATACCAAGGACACCAAAAAATATAAATAATTTTACTATACTGGTTATATAAAATTAAAATAAATATGTATACGGACTATATGACAAAAATTAAAAAATTTTTATAAACGGGATATATAAATTTTTTAAAAAAATTGTTAACCGGCATAACAAAAAATTTCCTTCCCAGGCATGAAAATTTTTTAAAATAATTTGTAACCGGGGAGAGAAAATTTTACCATCGAGGCTATCTAAAATTTAAAATTTACCTATACCAGGGACACCAAAAAATATAAAAAATTTTACTATCCTGGTTATATAAAATTAAAATAAATATGTATACGGACTATATGACAAAAATTAAAAAATTTTTATAAACGGGATATATAAATTTTTTAAAAAAATTGTTAACCGGCATAACAAAAAATTTCCTTCCCAGGCATGAAAATTTTTTAAAATAATTTGTAACCGGGGAGAGAAAATTTTACCATCGAGGCTATCTAAAATTTAAAATTTACCTATACCAGGGACACCAAAAAATATAAAAAATTTTACTATCCTGGTTATATAAAATTAAAATAAATATGTATACGGACTATATGACAAAAATTAAAAAATTTTTATAAACGGGATATATAAATTTTTTAAAAAAATTGTTAACCGGCATAACAAAAAATTTCCTTCCCAGGCATGAAAATTTTTTAAAATAATTTGTAACCGGGGAGAGAAAATTTTACCATCGAGGCTATCTAAAATTTAAAATTTACCTATACCAGGGACACCAAAAAATATAAATAATTTTACTATCCTGGTTATATAAAATTAAAATAAATATGTATACGGACTATATGACAAAAATTAAAAAATTTTTATAAACGGGATATATAAATTTTTTAAAAAAATTGTTAACCGGCATAACAAAAAATTTCCTATCCAGGCATGAAAATTTTTTAAAATAATTTGTAACCGGGGAGAGAAAATTTTACCATCGAGGCTATCTAAAATTTAAAATTTATCTATACCAGGGACACCAAAAAATATAAAAAATTTTACTATCCTGGTTATATAAAATTAAAATAAATATGTATACGGACTATATGACAAAAATTAAAAAATTTTTATAAACGGGATATATAAATTTTTTAAAAAAATTGTTAACCGGCATAACAAAAAATTTCCTTCCCAGGCATGAAAATTTTTTAAAATAATTTGTAACCGGGGAGAGAAAATTTTACCATCGAGGCTATCTAAAATTTAAAATTTACCTATTCCAGGGACACCAAAAAATATAAATAATTTTACTATCCTGGTTATATAAAATTAAAATAAATACGGGCTCTATAAAAAAATTTAAAATATTTTCATATACTGGTTACCTAAATTTTTTAAAAAATTTGTATACTGGTATGACATTATTTGCACTATCCAGGCGATCTAAATTTACAAATTTAACTATACTGGGGTGACCAAAAAATTTAAATTATTTTACTAACCTGGTTATCTAAAATAAAAATGAATGCGGACTCTATAAAAAAATTTAAAATATTTTCATATACTGGTTACCTAAATTTTTTAAAAAAATTGTATACTGTAATGACTAAGTTTTTATTATCTAGGCTATCTAAACTTTCAAGTTTACTTATATCGGTTATCGGAGTTACCTATTCTCGGTAAATTTTAAATTAAAAAGATTTCTGTTTTAATTTTTAAATATTATCTTTTTTATAATAAAAATATTTTTTTCTTTCATTTTCCACTAAATATGCTCTGATATCATTTTTGTAATTTTATTTTTTTATTAATAATAAAATTTATTTTTATATTATTCTTCCAACCAACAACAACAACAACAGCAAACCGCAACATTTCCAATTTTTATAAAATAATTTATTAATTTTCTTAATAAAATTATTTTATTATAATATTATAATAATATTATATTATAATATTTTTTTTATGTTAAACCCACCTTTTTAACATTTTTTTTTTATTTTATAAAATATAATACAATATTTTATTATAACTTAAACATCAACCAACCAACAATTAAAAATTTTTTATTTATTCCATCAACACAAGTCTTCTCTCAATTTACAAAATAAATTATTAATTTACTTAATAAAATTATTTTTTTTTTTTATGTTAAACCATCTTTTAACATTTTTCTTTCTTTTAAAATATAATACAATATTTTATTATAACTTAAACACCAACCAACCAACAATCTTTAAATAAAAAAATAATTTTTTATTTATTCCATCAACACAAGTCTTCTCTATTTATAAAATAATTTATTAATTTACTTAATAAAATTATTTTATTATAATATTATAATAATATTATATTATAATATTTCTTTTTATGTTAAATCACCCTTTAACATTTCTCTTCTTTCCTTTATAAAATATAATATTATATTTTAATGTTTTACCAAACTAACCAAACTAACAAACGCATCTGATTACCCAATTATAATTTTATTAATAACTTAATAAAATTTTAATAAATAAAAATAATATATAAGTTATAATGATGATATTAAGTAATAAAGTATATTTAATATTTCAACAATAACTTTAATTACACATAATATAATAGCTTATGTTTAATAGCCATATATATATGTTAAAAGTTATATATTGATTAATATAATAAATATTTGTTTAAATAGATATTAATGATATTATTTTATTTAAATATATTGCAAAAGCAATGTATTAATTATAAATATACTACCACCTTCCAACTCTACCACCAACCAACCACCAACTCTACCAATCATCAACCAACAATCAACCAAATCCTTTTCTTTAAATAAAAAAATAATTTTTTATTTATACCATCAACACAAGTCTTCTTTATTTATAAAATAATTTATTAATTTACTTAATAAAATTATTTTATTATAATATTATAATAATATTATATTATAATATTTCTTTTTATGTTAAATCACCCTTTAACATTTCTTCTTTCCTTTATAAAATATAATATTATATTTTAATGTTTTACCAAACTAACCAAACTAACAAACGCATCTGATTACCCAATTATAATTTTATTAATAACTTAATAAAATTATAATAAATAAAATTAATATAAGTTATAATGATATTAAATAATAAAGTATATTTGATATTTCAACAATAACTTTAATTACACATAATATAATAGCTTATGTTTAATAGCCATATATATATGTTAAAGTTATATATTGATTAATATAATAAATATTTGTTTAAATACATATTAATGATATTATTTTATTTAAATATTTTGCAAAAGCAATGTACTAATTATAATTATACTACCCAACTACCAACCATCAACCACCCAACTACCCATCTACCCATCTACCCATCTACCAACTTCTAACTCTACCAATCACCAACCACCAACTACCAACTACCAACCAACCACCAACTACCGACCACCAACTACCAACTACCAACTACCAACTACCAACCACCAACCACCAACTACCAACTACCAACCACCAACTACCAACCAACCACCAACTACCCAACCAACCACCAAATACACTGTAAGGAAGTTTTTATTGATCATCGAGATCAATTACATATAAAACATATATAACATATGTTTTATATGTAATTGATCATGGCGATGACCAGTCTCGATTTTTATATTATAAAAATAATATTGCATTACACAATATTATAATTATAATATAAAAATCAAGAACAAAAACCCCTTTACAATAAAAAACACATTCATCTCTCGAATCTTCAAGCAAAGGATAAGCTTCAGTGGATCGCAGTATGGCAGCTGCTCAACCACTTACAACACCTTGCCCGTTACCAAAGTCGTTTACAATTGATTCTAGGCACTGTCATCGTATTTAATAATGTTTAAATGCAAAACTAGTTATCTGTCAAGTGCGATAATTTATTATACATACTTTGTAACTATATTTCACATAACATTAGCATCACACCAATATCGTTAATATAAATATTAACTTTTAATGGTTTATTGCTATACAATACAGTCGCCCCATTATTATTATTGTAGACCAGCTTGGATACGACCTTAGAGGCGTTCAGGCATAATCCAACGGACGTAGCGTCATACCACTGTTCGCTCGAACAAGTATTGTGCCATTGGTCCGTACCTGCGGTTCCTCTCGTACTACGCAGGAATGCTGTCACAATAATATTTGTCATCAGTAGGGTAAAACTAACCTGTCTCACGACGGTCTAAACCCAGCTCACGTTCCCTTGAATGGGTGAACAATCCAACGCTTGGTGAATTTTGCTTCACAATGATAGGAAGAGCCGACATCGAAGGATCAAAGAGCAACGTCGCTATGAACGCTTGGCTGCCACAAGCCAGTTATCCCTGTGGTAACTTTTCTGACACCTCTTGTTAAAAACTCCTTAAACCAAAAGGATCGATAGGCCGAGCTTTTGCTGTCTCTATGTGTACTGAACATCGAGATCAAGTCAGCATTTGCCCTTTTGCTCTACGTGTGGTTTCTGTCCGCACTGAGCTGGCCTTGGGACACCTTCGTTATTATTTGAAAGATGTACCGCCCCAGTCAAACTCCCTACCTGGTAATGTCCTTGAATTGGATCATACCTGAGTAAAAGAGTTATACCATAAAATTATATACTCTGATTTAAATATAATAAAATAATTTAAAAAATTATATATTATACCAAATCATTTTTATAATAATATGTTTGGTGTATATAACAAACTCATTGTACTTTTAGCAAGAAACTTGCATTAATACAAAATACCATAAAATATATTTGTATATATCCGTGTAATGGCTAAGTAATTAATACACGTTCCATTTTATCAAGTAAGTAAGGAAACAATAAGAGTAGTGGTATTTCATTTTTGATAATATACCGAAATATAATATCTCCCACTTATGCTACACCTCTTATGTCTCCTTACACTACCAGACTAGAGTCAAGCTCAACAGGGTCTTCTTTCCCCGCTAATTATTCCAAGCCCGTTCCCTTGGCTGTGGTTTCGCTAGATAGTAGATAGGGACAGTAGGAATCTCGTTAATCCATTCATGCGCGTCACTAATTAGATGACGAGGCATTTGGCTACCTTAAGAGAGTCATAGTTACTCCCGCCGTTAACCAGCGCTTAAATGAATTTCTTCACTTTGACATTCATAGCACTGGGCAGAAATCACATTGTGTCAACACCCGTTAGGGCCATCACAATGCTTTGTTTTAATTAGACAGTCGGATTCCCCAAGTCCGTGCCAGTTCTGAATTGATTGTTAATTGATAACCGTTATAAAAATATATGATATAATAAAATTTAAAAAATTTTACATATCAGTATATTTAATAGCAAGAATGTTCCACAACTGGTTATATAACTTCTATCCGAGGAACAAACAAATTATAAAATAAATTTCATAATAAGTTCTATTTACCCAGAACGAGCATATGCACCATTTTATTGTTTCCCATTCAAGCCCGATTATCTCAATCTTCAGAGCCAATCCTTATCCCGAAGTTACGGATCTAATTTGCCGACTTCCCTTACCTACATTATTCTATCGACTAGAGACTCTTCACCTTGGAGACCAGCTGCGGATATCGGTACGGCCTGTTGAGAAGTTTGCGTGGCCCAATCATAGATTTTCAAGGTCCGAGGAGAAAATATCGACACAGCAGTAAATGCCATGCTCTTCTAGTTCATTAACCATATCTCTCTTCGAAAGATTTCCATGGTTATACAACTATAAAACAGAAAAGAAAACTCTTCCGATACCTCTCGACGGCTTCTCTATGATTGTTTCTGTTACCAGGATGATCATAATGACCATATTTATTACAAACGTATACTCAACAGGTTACGGAATTGGAACCGTATTCCCTTTCGCTTAATTTATATACTTAAAGTATTTTATATTACCAAAGAGGGTAAAACTCTAAATATTTATTGGCTTTCGCCTTAAGCTTAGGACCGACTAACTCGTGATCAACCACTGTTCACACGAAACCCTTCTCCACTTCAGTCCTCCAAGGTCTCATTCGATTATTTGCTACTACCACCAAGATCTGTACCAATGGCAGCTCCATGCAACCTTACGGTAAACACTTCTAAGCATACCATTGTACCCACCTACTTGTTAATGTTTATAAATTTATATTTTTAAAAAATATAAATCATATACATTAACAGTGACGTATAGGTATACAACTTAAGCGCCATCCATTTTAAGGGCTAGTTGCTTCGGCAGGTGAGTTGTTACACACTCCTTAGCGGATTACGACTTCCATGTCCACCGTCCTGCTGTTTTAAGCAAGCAACGCCTTTCATGGTATCTGCATGAGTTGTTAATTTAGGCACCGTAACGTCACGTTTGGTTCATCCCACAGCGCCAGTTCTGCTTACCAAAAGTGGCCCACTGGGCACAATATATCATAACCTAAAAATTCATTCAAGAAATTTTAGGTTCTTACCCATTTAAAGTTTGAGAATAGGTTAAGGTCGTTTCGGCCCTAAGGCCTCTAATCATTCGCTTTACCAGATAAGATTATTTTATATAATATCTAAATGCACCAGCTATCCTGAGGGAAACTTCGGTGGGAACCAGCTACTAGATAGTTCGATAGGTCTTTCGCCCCTATACCCAATTCTGACAATCGATTTGCACGTCAGAACTGTTTCGGTCTTCCATCAGGGTTTCCCCTGACTTCTACCTGATCAGGTATAGTTCACCATCTTTCGGGTCACAGCATGTATGCTCAAGGTACGTTCTAGTTAGAGGTA
>CAUJBZ010000007.1:207500-217500 GCA_963082915.1 Dolichopus griseipennis | reverse complement strand
CTCTTGCGACCCCGAATACTAGAGCATATAATAAATATATACTCGTGATCTCACGTTGCAATAATAAATAAAATATTTTATTTATTTGTTTATTTATTTATATTTCACTTTAATTCACACCACAGCATTTGTACACTAATTTTTATTAAAAAAAATTAGATACCTCTCTTCTTCTCGATAATATTAAAAATATTTAATATTTCGAAATACACTTCCAAACCATATTTCAACAATAAAATTAAAAATTAATTTTATTGTATCAATTTAACAACTAAATAATACACACATCATTATTCCATACAATTATTAAAACAACTTACTCGACCGTCTCTTTACCTAACAATAAAATATTTTATTGTATCGGTAAATACCTCCAATTTACATTACTTTCATTATTCATAAACACATCTCTAAAAAAAAATTTTATCTCTAAAAAATTTTTTTTTTTTCTGAACCGGCGAAACCAAATTTTTAGGTTTCCCGTCTTATTATCATCATTATAAAATATTTTTATAATTTTATATTTCTCTCTACAAAATTTTTTACCTTCAAAAAAAAATTTTTTTTTATGACCGGCGACAACTCATTTTTTGAGTTCCCGGTTACCAACTTCCACTTTTCTTATTTTTTTTTTTTTCAAAACCCTTATTTAAAATAAATTTTACTTTAAAAAAATATTTTATTTTTTGAACCGGCGATGACTATTTTTTTGTCATCCCGGTTACTAAATTGTATGAAAATAATTTGGTGTGCAATTTCGACCACCGAAAAATCCATGTCTCCAAAAAATTTTCAACAAACATGGATTTTTGTTCTCAATATGAAAATTAATTTTATATATAATAATATCAATATATAATATTATTTAAATAATTTTAGTAATATTTTAAGTAAATTTATAAAATTAATATATAAATAACAAAAATAATATATATTAAAAAAAATTTTAATGAAAATTTGTAACCGGCGAGAGAAAATTTTACCATCGAGGCTATCTAAAATTTAAAATTTACCTATACCAGGGACACCAAAAAATATAAAAAATTTTAATATCCTGGTTATATAAAATTAAAATAAATATGTATACGGACTATATGACAAAAATTAAAAAATTTTTATAAACGGGATATATAAATTTTTTAAAAAAATTGTTAACCGGCATAACAAAAAATTTCCTTCCCAGGCATGAAAATTTTTTAAAAAAATTTTGTAACCGGGGAGAGAAAATTTTACCATCGAGGCTATCTAAAATTTAAAATTTTCCTATACCAGGGACACCAAAAAATATAAAAAATTTTACTATCCTGGTTATATAAAATTAAAATAAATATGTATACGGACTATATGACAAAAATTAAAAAATTTTTATAAACGGGATGTATAAATTTTTTAAAAAAATTGTTAACCGGCATAACAAAAAATTTCCTTCCCAGGCATGAAAATTTTTTAAAAAAATTTTGTAACCGGGGAGAGAAAATTTTATCATCGAGGCATAACAAAAAATTTCATTCCCAGGCATGAAAATTTTTTAAAAAAATTTTGTAACCGGGGAGAGAAAATTTTATCATCGAGGCATAACAAAAAATTTCCTTCCCAGGCATGAAAATTTTTTAAAAAAATTTTGTAACCGGGGAGAGAAAATTTTATCATCGAGGCATAACAAAAAATTTCCTTCCCAGGCATGAAAATTTTTTGAAAAAATTTCTTTCCCAGGCATGAAAAATTTTTAAAATAATTTGTAACCGGCATAACAAAAAATTTCTTTCCCAGGCATGAAAATTTTTTAAAAAAATTTTGTAACCGGGGAGAGAAAATTTTACCATCGAGGCTATCTAAAATTTAAAATTTACCTATACCAGGGACACCAAAAAATGTAAAAAATTTTACTATCCTGGTTATATAAAATTAAAATAAATATGTATACGGACTATATGACAAAAATTAAAAAATTTTTATAAACGGGATATATAAATTTTTTAAAAAAATTGTTAACCGGCATAACAAAAAATTTCCTTCCTAGGCATGAAAATTTTTTAAAATAATTTGTAACCGGGGAGAGAAAATTTTACCATCGAGGCTATCTAAAATTTAAAATTTACCTATACCAGGGACACCAAAAAATATAAAAAATTTTACTATCCTGGTTATATAAAATTAAAATAAATATGTATACGGACTATATGACAAAAATTAAAAAATTTTTATAAACGGGATATATAAATTTTTTAAAAAAATTGTTAACCGACATAACAAAAAATTTCCTTCCCAGGCATGAAAATTTTTTAAAAAAATTTTGTAACCGGGGAGAGAAAATTTTATCATCGAGGCATAACAAAAAATTTCATTCCCAGGCATTAAAATTTTTTAAAAAAATTTTGTAACCGGGGAGAGAAAATTTTACCATCGAGGCTATCTAAAATTTAAAATTTACCTATACCAGGGACACCAAAAAATATAAATAATTTTACTATACTGGTTATATAAAATTAAAATAAATATGTATACGGACTATATGACAAAAATTAAAAAATTTTTATAAACGGGATATATAAATTTTTTAAAAAAATTGTTAACCGGCATAACAAAAAATTTCCTTCCCAGGCATGAAAATTTTTTAAAATAATTTGTAACCGGGGAGAGAAAATTTTACCATCGAGGCTATCTAAAATTTAAAATTTACCTATACCAGGGACACCAAAAAATATAAAAAATTTTACTATCCTGGTTATATAAAATTAAAATAAATATGTATACGGACTATATGACAAAAATTAAAAAATTTTTATAAACGGGATATATAAATTTTTTAAAAAAATTGTTAACCGGCATAACAAAAAATTTCCTTCCCAGGCATGAAAATTTTTTAAAATAATTTGTAACCGGGGAGAGAAAATTTTACCATCGAGGCTATCTAAAATTTAAAATTTACCTATACCAGGGACACCAAAAAATATAAATAATTTTACTATCCTGGTTATATAAAATTAAAATAAATATGTATACGGACTATATGACAAAAATTAAAAAATTTTTATAAACGGGATATATAAATTTTTTAAAAAAATTGTTAACCGGCATAACAAAAAATTTCCTATCCAGGCATGAAAATTTTTTAAAATAATTTGTAACCGGGGAGAGAAAATTTTACCATCGAGGCTATCTAAAATTTAAAATTTATCTATACCAGGGACACCAAAAAATATAAAAAATTTTACTATCCTGGTTATATAAAATTAAAATAAATATGTATACGGACTATATGACAAAAATTAAAAAATTTTTATAAACGGGATATATAAATTTTTTAAAAAAATTGTTAACCGGCATAACAAAAAATTTCCTTCCCAGGCATGAAAATTTTTTAAAATAATTTGTAACCGGGGAGAGAAAATTTTACCATCGAGGCTATCTAAAATTTAAAATTTACCTATTCCAGGGACACCAAAAAATATAAATAATTTTACTATCCTGGTTATATAAAATTAAAATAAATACGGGCTCTATAAAAAAATTTAAAATATTTTCATATACTGGTTACCTAAATTTTTTAAAAAATTTGTATACTGGTATGATATTATTTGCACTATCCAGGCGATCTAAATTTACAAATTTAACTATACTGGGGTGACCAAAAAATTTAAATTATTTTACTAACCTAGTTATCTAAAATAAAAATGAATACGGGCTCTATAAAAAAATTTAAAATATTTTCATATACTGGTTACCTAAATTTTTTAAAAAAATTGTATACTGTAATGACTAAGTTTTTACTATCTAGGCTATCTAAACTTTCAAATTTAATTATATCGGTATCGGAGTTACCTATTCTCGGTAAATTTTAAATTAAAAAGATTTCTGTTTTAATTTTTAAATATTATCTTTTTTATAATAAAAATATTTTTTTCTTTCATTTTCCACTAAATATGCTCTGATATCATTTTTGTAATTTTATTTTTTTATTAATAATAAAATTTATTTTTATATTATTCTTCCAACCAACAACAACAACAACAACAGCAACAACAGCAAACCACAACATTTCCAATTTTTATAAAATAATTTATTAATTTTCTTAATAGAATTATTTTATTATAATATTATAATAATATTATATTATAATATTTTTTTTATGTTAAACCATCTTTTAACATTTTTCTTTCTTTTAAAATATAATACAATATTTTATTATAACTTAAACACCCAACCAACCAAAAATCTTTAAATAAAAAAATAATTTTTTATTTATTCCATATCAATCAACACAAGTCTTCTCTATTTATAAAATAATTTATTAATTTACTTAATAGAATTATTTTATTATAATATTATAATAATATTATATTATAATATTTCTTTTTATGTTAAATCACCTTTTAATATTTCTTCTTTCCTTTATAAAATATATAATTATATTTTAATGTTTTACCAAACTAACCAAACTAACAAACGCATCTGATTACCCCCAATTATAATTTTATTAATAACTTAATAAAATTTTAATAAATAAAAATAATATAAGTTATAATAATATTAAATAATAAAGTATATATGATATTTCAACAATAACTTTAATTACACATAATATAATAGCTTATGTTTAATAGCCATATATATGTTAAAGTTATATATTGATTAATATAATAAGTATTTGTTTAAATAGATATTAATGATATTATTTTATTTAAATATATTGCAAAAGCAATGTATTAATTATAAATATACTACCACCTTCCAAACTCTACCACCAACTAACTAACCACCAACTCTACCAACCATCAACCATCAACCAAATTCTTTTCTTTAAATAAAAAAATTATTTTTTATTTATTTCATCAACACAAGTCTTCTTTATTTATAAAATAATTTATTAATTTACTTAATAAAATTATTTTATTATAATATTATAATAATATTATATTATAATATTTCTTTTTATGTTAAATCACCTTTTAATATTTCTTCTTTCCTTTATAAAATATAATATTATATTTTAATGTTTTACCAAACTAACCAAACTAACAAACGCATCTGATTACCCCCAATTATAATTTTATTAATAACTTAATAAAATTTTAATAAATAAAAATAATATAAGTTATAATAATATTAAATAATAAAGTATATATGATATTTCAACAATAACTTTAATTACACATAATATAATAGCTTATGTTTAATAGCCATATATATGTTAAAGTTATATATTGATTAATATAATAAATATTTGTTTAAATAGATATTAATGATATTATTTTATTTAAATATATTGCAAAAGCAATGTATTAATTATAAATATACTACCACCTTCCAAACTCTACCACCAACTAACTAACCACCAACTCTACCAACCATCAACCATCAACCAAATTCTTTTCTTTAAATAAAAAAATTATTTTTTATTTATTTCATCAACACAAGTCTTCTTTATTTATAAAATAATTTATTAATTTACTTAATAAAATTATTTTATTATAATATTATAATAATATTATATTATAATATTTCTTTTTATGTTAAATCACCCTTTAACATTTCTTCTTTTCTTTATAAAATATAATATTATACTTTAATGTTTTACCAAACCAACCAAACCAACAAACGCATCTGATTACCCAATTATAATTTTATTAATAACTTAATAAAATTATTATAAATAAAAATAATATAAGTTATAATAATATTAAATAATAAAGTATATATGATATTTCAACAATAACTTTAATTACACATAATATAATAGCTTATGTTTAATAGCCATATATATGTTAAAGTTATATATTGATTAATATAATAAAATATTTGTTTAAATACATATTAATGATATTATTTTATTTAAATATATTGCAAAAGCAATGTATTAATTATAAATATACTACATACCTTTCAACTCTACCTCCAACCACAAACTCTACCAACCATCAACCAACCATCAACCAAATCCTTTTGTTTAAATAAAAAAATAATTTTTTATTTATTCCATCAATCCAACTCTCCTTTAATATGTATATAAAATAATTTATTAATTTACTTAATAAAATTATTTTATTATAATATTATAATAATAATATATTATAATACTTCTTTTTATGTTAAATCACCCTTTAACATTTCTTCTTTCTATTATAAAATATAATATTATACTTTAATGTTTTACCAAACCAACCAAACCAACAAACGCATCTCATTACCCAATTATAATTTTATTAATAACTTAATAAAATTATTATAAATAAAAATAATATAAGTTATAATAATATTAAATAATAAAGTATATATGATATTTCAACAATAACTTTAATTACACATAATATAATAGCTTATGTTTAATAGCCATATATATGTTAAAGTTATATATTGATTAATATAATAAAATATTTGTTTAAATACATATTAATGATATTATTTTATTAATGTACTAATTATAATTATACTACCCAACTACCAACCATCAACCACCCAACTACCCATCTACCCATCTACCCATCTACCCATCTACCCATCTACCAACTTCTAACTCTACCAATCACCAACCACCAACTACCAACCACCAACTACCAACTACCAACTACCAACTACCAACCAACTACCAACTACCAACCAACTACCAACTACCAACCAACCACCAACTACCAACCAACCACCAACTACCAACTACCAACCAACCACCAACTACCCAACCAACCACCAACTAACACTGTAAGGAAGTTTTTATTGATCATCGAGATCAATTACATATAAAACATATATAACATATGTTTTATATGTAATTGATCATGGCGATGACCACTCTCGATTTTTATATTATAAAAATAATATTGCATTACACAATATTATAATTATAATATAAAAATCAAGAACAAAAACCCCTTTACAATAAAAAACACATTCATCTCTCGAATCTTCAAGCAAAGGATAAGCTTCAGTGGATCGCAGTATGGCAGCTGCTCAACCACTTACAACACCTTGCCCGTTACCAAAGTCGTTTACAATTGATTCTAGGCACTGTCATCGTATTTAATAATGTTTAAATGCAAAACTAGTTATCTGTCAAGTGCGATAATTTATTATACATACTTTGTAACTATATTTCACATAACATTAGCATCACACCAATATCGTTAATATAAATATTAACTTTTAATGGTTTATTGCTATACAATACAGTCGCCCCATTATTATTATTGTAGACCAGCTTGGATACGACCTTAGAGGCGTTCAGGCATAATCCAACGGACGTAGCGTCATACCACTGTTCGCTCGAACAAGTATTGTGCCATTGGTCCGTACCTGCGGTTCCTCTCGTACTACGCAGGAATGCTGTCACAATAATATTTGTCATCAGTAGGGTAAAACTAACCTGTCTCACGACGGTCTAAACCCAGCTCACGTTCCCTTGAATGGGTGAACAATCCAACGCTTGGTGAATTTTGCTTCACAATGATAGGAAGAGCCGACATCGAAGGATCAAAGAGCAACGTCGCTATGAACGCTTGGCTGCCACAAGCCAGTTATCCCTGTGGTAACTTTTCTGACACCTCTTGTTAAAAACTCCTTAAACCAAAAGGATCGATAGGCCGAGCTTTTGCTGTCTCTATGTGTACTGAACATCGAGATCAAGTCAGCATTTGCCCTTTTGCTCTACGTGTGGTTTCTGTCCGCACTGAGCTGGCCTTGGGACACCTTCGTTATTATTTGAAAGATGTACCGCCCCAGTCAAACTCCCTACCTGGTAATGTCCTTGAATTGGATCATACCTGAGTAAAAGAGTTATACCATAAAATTATATACTCTGATTTAAATATAATAAAATAATTTAAAAAATTATATATTATACCAAATCATTTTTATAATAATATGTTTGGTGTATATAACAAACTCATTGTACTTTTAGCAAGAAACTTGCATTAATACAAAATACCATAAAATATATTTGTATATATCCGTGTAATGGCTAAGTAATTAATACACGTTCCATTTTATCAAGTAAGTAAGGAAACAATAAGAGTAGTGGTATTTCATTTTTGATAATATACCGAAATATAATATCTCCCACTTATGCTACACCTCTTATGTCTCCTTACACTACCAGACTAGAGTCAAGCTCAACAGGGTCTTCTTTCCCCGCTAATTATTCCAAGCCCGTTCCCTTGGCTGTGGTTTCGCTAGATAGTAGATAGGGACAGTAGGAATCTCGTTAATCCATTCATGCGCGTCACTAATTAGATGACGAGGCATTTGGCTACCTTAAGAGAGTCATAGTTACTCCCGCCGTTAACCAGCGCTTAAATGAATTTCTTCACTTTGACATTCATAGCACTGGGCAGAAATCACATTGTGTCAACACCCGTTAGGGCCATCACAATGCTTTGTTTTAATTAGACAGTCGGATTCCCCAAGTCCGTGCCAGTTCTGAATTGATTGTTAATTGATAACCGTTATAAAAATATATGATATAATAAAATTTAAAAAATTTTACATATCAGTATATTTAATAGCAAGAATGTTCCACAACTGGTTATATAACTTCTATCCGAGGAACAAACAAATTATAAAATAAATTTCATAATAAGTTCTATTTACCCAGAACGAGCATATGCACCATTTTATTGTTTCCCATTCAAGCCCGATTATCTCAATCTTCAGAGCCAATCCTTATCCCGAAGTTACGGATCTAATTTGCCGACTTCCCTTACCTACATTATTCTATCGACTAGAGACTCTTCACCTTGGAGACCAGCTGCGGATATCGGTACGGCCTGTTGAGAAGTTTGCGTGGCCCAATCATAGATTTTCAAGGTCCGAGGAGAAAATATCGACACAGCAGTAAATGCCATGCTCTTCTAGTTCATTAACCATATCTCTCTTCGAAAGATTTCCATGGTTATACAACTATAAAACAGAAAAGAAAACTCTTCCGATACCTCTCGACGGCTTCTCTATGATTGTTTCTGTTACCAGGATGATCATAATGACCATATTTATTACAAACGTATACTCAACAGGTTACGGAATTGGAACCGTATTCCCTTTCGCTTAATTTATATACTTAAAGTATTTTATATTACCAAAGAGGGTAAAACTCTAAATATTTATTGGCTTTCGCCTTAAGCTTAGGACCGACTAACTCGTGATCAACCACTGTTCACACGAAACCCTTCTCCACTTCAGTCCTCCAAGGTCTCATTCGATTATTTGCTACTACCACCAAGATCTGTACCAATGGCAGCTCCATGCAACCTTACGGTAAACACTTCTAAGCATACCATTGTACCCACCTACTTGTTAATGTTTATAAATTTATATTTTTAAAAAATATAAATCATATACATTAACAGTGACGTATAGGTATACAACTTAAGCGCCATCCATTTTAAGGGCTAGTTGCTTCGGCAGGTGAGTTGTTACACACTCCTTAGCGGATTACGACTTCCATGTCCACCGTCCTGCTGTTTTAAGCAAGCAACGCCTTTCATGGTATCTGCATGAGTTGTTAATTTAGGCACCGTAACGTCACGTTTGGTTCATCCCACAGCGCCAGTTCTGCTTACCAAAAGTGGCCCACTGGGCACAATATATCATAACCTAAAAATTCATTCAAGAAATTTTAGGTTCTTACCCATTTAAAGTTTGAGAATAGGTTAAGGTCGTTTCGGCCCTAAGGCCTCTAATCATTCGCTTTACCAGATAAGATTATTTTATATAATATCTAAATGCACCAGCTATCCTGAGGGAAACTTCGGTGGGAACCAGCTACTAGATAGTTCGATAGGTCTTTCGCCCCTATACCCAATTCTGACAATCGATTTGCACGTCAGAACTGTTTCGGTCTTCCATCAGGGTTTCCCCTGACTTCTACCTGATCAGGTATAGTTCACCATCTTTCGGGTCACAGCATGTATGCTCAAGGTACGTTCTAGTTAGAGGTATAAAAAATAATTAAAAATTATTTATATACATAACTGTATAGAACGCCCCAGGATTGATATTATATAAATTAAAA
>CAUJBZ010000007.1:190000-202500 GCA_963082915.1 Dolichopus griseipennis | reverse complement strand
ATTTGTTTATTTATTTATATTTCACTTTAATTCACACCACAGCATTTGTACACTAATTTTTATTAAAAAAAATTAGATACCTCTCTTCTTCTCGATAATATTAAAAATATTTAATATTTCGAAATACACTTCCAAACCATATTTCAACAATAAAATTAAAAATTAATTTTATTGTATCAATTTAACAACTAAATAATACACACATCATTATTCCATACAATTATTAAAACAACTTACTCGACCGTCTCTTTACCTAACAATAAAATATTTTATTGTATCGGTAAATACCTCCAATTACATTACTTTCATTATTCATAAACACATCTCTAAAAAAAAATTTTATCTCAAAAAAATTTTTTTTTTTTCTGAACCGGCGAAACCAAATTTTTAGGTTTCCCGTCTTATTATCATCATTATAAAATATTTTTATAATTTTATATTTCTCTCTACAAAATTTTTTACCTTCAAAAAAAAATTTTTTTTTATGACCGGCGACAACTCATTTTTTGAGTTCCCGGTTACCAACTTCCACTTTTCTTATTTTTTTTTTTTTCAAAACCCTTATTTAAAATAAATTTTACTTTAAAAAAATATTTTATTTTTTGAACCGGCGATGACTATTTTTTTGTCATCCCGGTTACTAAATTGTATGAAAATAATTTGGTGTGCAATTTCGACCACCGAAAAATCCATGTCTCCAAAAAATTTTCAACAAACATGGATTTTTGTTCTCAATATGAAAATTAATTTTATATATAATAATATCAATATATAATATTATTTAAATAATTTTAGTAATATTTTAAGTAAATTTATAAAATTAATATATAAATAACAAAAATAATATATATTAAAAAAAATTTTAATGAAAATTTGTAACCGGCGAGAGAAAATTTTACCATCGAGGCTATCTAAAATTTAAAATTTACCTATACCAGGGACACCAAAAAATATAAAAAATTTTACTATCCTGGTTATATAAAATTAAAATAAATATGTATACGGACTATATGACAAAAATTAAAAAATTTTTATAAACGGGATATATAAATTTTTTAAAAAAATTTTTAACCGACATAACAAAAAATTTCCTTCCCAGGCATGAAAATTTTTTAAAAAAATTTTGTAACCGGGGAGAGAAAATTTTATCATCGAGGCATAACAAAAAATTTCATTCCCAGGCATGAAAATTTTTTAAAAAAATTTTGTAACCGGGGAGAGAAAATTTTATCATCGAGGCATAACAAAAAATTTCATTCCCAGGCATGAAAATTTTTTAAAAAAATTTTGTAACCGGGGAGAGAAAATTTTATCATCGAGGCATAACAAAAAATTTCATTCCCAGGCATGAAAATTTTTTAAAAAAATTTTGTAACCGGGGAGAGAAAATTTTACCATCGAGGCATAACAAAAAATTTCTTTCCCAGGCATGAAAATTTTTTAAAAAAATTTTGTAACCGGGGAGAGAAAATTTTACCATCGAGGCTATCTAAAATTTAAAATTTACCTATACCAGGGACACCAAAAAATATAAAAAATTTTACTATCCTGGTTATATAAAATTAAAATAAATATGTATACGGACTATATGACAAAAATTAAAAAATTTTTATAAACGGGATGCATAAATTTTTTAAAAAAATTGTTAACCGGCATAACAAAAAATTTCCTTCCCAGGCATGAAAATTTTTTAAAAAAATTTTGTAACCGGGGAGAGAAAATTTTATCATCGAGGCATAACAAAAAATTTCATTCCCAGGCATGAAAATTTTTTAAAAAAATTTTGTAACCGGGGAGAGAAAATTTTACCATCGAGGCATAACAAAAAATTTATTTCCCAGGCATGAAAATTTTTTAAAAAAATTTTGTAACCGGGGAGAGAAAATTTTACCATCGAGGCTATCTAAAATTTAAAATTTACCTATACCAGGGACACCAAAAAATATAAAAAATTTTACTATCCTGGTTATATAAAATTAAAATAAATTTTTATACGGACTATATGACAAAAATTAAAAAATTTTTATAAACGGGATATATAAATTTTTTAAAAAAATTGTTAACCGACATAACAAAAAATTTCCTTCCCAGGCATGAAAATTTTTTAAAAAAATTTTGTAACCGGGGAGAGAAAATTTTATCATCGAGGCATAACAAAAAATTTCATTCCCAGGCATGAAAATTTTTTAAAAAAATTTTGTAACCGGGGAGAGAAAATTTTACCATCGAGGCATGACAAAAAATTTCTTTCCCAGGCATGAAAATTTTTTAAAAAAATTTTGTAACCGGGGAGAGAAAATTTTATCATCGAGGCATAACAAAAAATTTCCTTCCCAGGCATGAAAATTTTTTAAAAAAATTTTGTAACCGGGGAGAGAAAATTTTACCATCGAGGCTATCTAAAATTTAAAATTTACCTATACCAGGGACACCAAAAAATATAAAAAATTTTACTATCCTGGTTATATAAAATTAAAATAAATATGTATACGGACTATATGACAAAAATTAAAAAATTTTTATAAACGGGATATATAAATTTTTTAAAAAAATTGTTGACCGGCATAACAAAAAATTTCCTTCCCAGGCATGAAAATTTGTAACCGGGGAGAGAAAATTTTACCATCGAGGCTATCTAAAATTTAAAATTTACCTATACCAGGGACACCAAAAAATATAAAAAATTTTACTATCCTGGTTATATAAAATTAAAATAAATATGTATACGGACTATATGACAAAAATTAAAAAATTTTTATAAACGGGATATATAAATTTTTTAAAAAAATTGTTAACCGGCATAACAAAAAATTTCCTTCCCAGGCATGAAAATTTTTTAAAAAAATTTGTAACCGGGGAGAGAAAATTTTACCATCGAGGCTATCTAAAATTTAAAATTTACCTATACCAGGGACACCAAAAAATATAAAAAATTTTACTATCCTGGTTATATAAAATTAAAATAAATATGTATACGGACTATATGACAAAAATTAAAAAATTTTTATAAACGGGATATATAAATTTTTTAAAAAAATTGTTAACCGGCATAACAAAAAATTTCCTTCCCAGGCATGAAAATTTGTAACCGGGGAGAGAAAATTTTACCATCGAGGCTATCTAAAATTTAAAATTTACCTATACCAGGGACACCAAAAAATATAAAAAATTTTACTATCCTGGTTATATAAAATTAAAATAAATATGTATACGGACTATATGACAAAAATTAAAAAATTTTTATAAACGGGATATATAAATTTTTTAAAAAAATTGTTAACCGGCATAACAAAAAATTTCCTACCCAGGCATGAAAATTTTTAAAAAAAATTTGTAACCGGGGAGAGAAAATTTTACCATCGAGGCTATCTAAAATTTAAAATTTACCTATACCAGGGACACCAAAAAATATAAAAAATTTTACTATCCTGGTTATATAAAATTAAAATAAATATGTATACGGACTATATGACAAAAATTAAAAAATTTTTATAAACGGGATATATAAATTTTTTAAAAAAATTGTTAACCGGCATAACAAAAAATTTCCTTCCCAGGCATGAAAATTTTTTAAAAAAATTTGTAACCGGGGAGAGAAAATTTTACCATCGAGGCTATCTAAAATTTAAAATTTACCTATACCAGGGACACCAAAAAATATAAAAAATTTTACTATCCTGGTTATATAAAATTAAAATAAATATGTATACGGACTATATGACAAAAATTAAAAAATTTTTATAAACGGGATATATAAATTTTTTAAAAAAATTGTTAACCGGCATAACAAAAAATTTCCTTCCCAGGCATGAAAATTTTTTAAAAAAATTTGTAACCGGGGAGAGAAAATTTTACCATCGAGGCTATCTAAAATTTAAAATTTACCTATACCAGGGACACCAAAAAATATAAAAAATTTTACTATCCTGGTTATATAAAATTAAAATAAATATGTATACGGACTATATGACAAAAATTAAAAAATTTTTATAAACGGGATATATAAATTTTTTAAAAAAATTGTTAACCGGCATAACAAAAAATTTCCTTCCCAGGCATGAAAATTTTTTAAAATAATTTGTAACCGGGGAGAGAAAATTTTACCATCGAGGCTATCTAAAATTTAAAATTTATCTATACCAGGGACACCAAAAAATATAAAAAATTTTACTATCCTGGTTATATAAAATTAAAATAAATATGTATACGGACTATATGACAAAAATTAAAAAATTTTTATAAACGGGATATATAAATTTTTTAAAAAAATTGTTAACCGGCATAACAAAAAATTTTCTTCCCAGGCATGAAAATTTTTTAAAATAATTTGTAACCGGGGAGAGAAAATTTTACCATCGAGGCTATCTAAAATTTAAAATTTACCTATATTAGGGACACCAAAAAATATAAATAATTTTATTATCCTGGTTATATAAAATTAAAATAAATACGGGCTCTATAAAAAAATTTAAAATATTTTCATATACTGGTTACCTAAATTTTTTAAAAAATTTGTATACTGGTATGACATTATTTGCACTATCCAGGCGATCTAAATTTACAAATTTAACTATACTGGGGTGACCAAAAAATTTAAATTATTTTACTAACCTGGTTATCTAAAATAAAAATGAATGCGGACTCTATAAAAAAATTTAAAATATTTTCATATACTGGTTACCTAAATTTTTTAAAAAAATTGTATACTGTAATGATTAAGTTTTTATTATCTAGGCTATCTAAACTTTCAAGTTTACTTATATCGGTTATCGGAGTTACCTATTCTCGGTAAATTTTAAATTAAAAAGATTTCTGTTTTAATTTTTAAATATTATCTTTTTTATAATAAAAATATTTTTTTCTTTCATTTTCCACTAAATATGCTCTGATATCATTTTTGTAATTTTATTTTTTTATTAATAATAAAATTTATTTTTATATTATTCTTCCAACCAACAACAACAACAACAGCAAACCGCAACATTTCCAATTTTTATAAAATAATTTATTAATTTTCTTAATAAAATTATTTTATTATAATATTATAATAATATTATATTATAATATTTTTTTTATGTTAAACCACCTTTTTAACATTTTTTTTTTATTTTATAAAATATAATACAATATTTTATTATAACTTAAACATCAACCAACCAACAATTAAAAATTTTTTATTTATTCCATCAACACAAGTCTTCTCTATTTATAAAATAATTTATTAATTTACTTAATAAAATTATTTTATTATAATATTATAATAATAATAATATATTATAATACTTCTTTTTTATGTTAAATCACCCTTTAACATTTCTTCTTTCTATTATAAAATATAATATTATACTTTAATGTTTTACCAAACCAACCAAACCAACAAACGCATCTCATTACCCAATTATAATTTTATTAATAACTTAATAAAATTATTATAAATAAAAATAATATAAGTTATAATAATATTAAATAATAAAGTATATATGATATTTCAACAATAACTTTAATTACACATAATATAATAGCTTATGTTTAATAGCCATATATATGTTAAAGTTATATATTGATTAATATAATAAATATTTGTTTAAATAGATATTAATGATATTATTTTATTTAAATATATTGCAAAAGCAATGTATTAATTATAAATATACTACCACCTTCCAACTCTACCACCAACCAACCACCAACTCTACCAATCATCAACCAACCATCAACCAAATCCTTTTCTTTAAATAAAAAAATAATTTTTTATTTATTCCATCAACACAAGTCTTCTTTATTTATAAAATAATTTATTAATTTACTTAATAAAATTATTTTATTATAATATTATAATAATATTATATTATAATATTTCTTTTTATGTTAAATCACCCTTTAACATTTCTTCTTTCCTTTATAAAATATAATATTATATTTTAATGTTTTACCAAACTAACCAAACTAACAAACGCATCTGATTACCCAATTATAATTTTATTAATAACTTAATAAAATTATAATAAATAAAATTAATATAAGTTATAATGATATTAAATAATAAAGTATATTTGATATTTCAACAATAACTTTAATTACACATAATATAATAGCTTATGTTTAATAGCCATATATATGTTAAAGTTATATATTGATTAATATAATAAATATTTGTTTAAATACATATTAATGATATTATTTTATTTAAATATATTGCAAAAGCAATGTATTAATTATAAATATACTACCACCTTCCAACTCTAACCACCAACCACCAACCACCAACCACCAACTCTACCAACCATCAACCAAATCCTTTTCTTTAAATAAAAAAATAATTTTTTATTATTCCATCAATCCAACTCTCCTTTAATATGTGTATATAAAATAATTTATTAATTTATTTAATAAAATTATTTTATTATAATATTATAATAATAATATATTATAATACTTCTCTTTTTATGTTAAATCACCCTTTAACATTTCTTCTTTCTTTTATAAAATATAATATTATATTTTAATGTTTTACCAAACTAACCAAACTAACAAACGCATCTGATTACCCAATTATAATTTTATTAATAACTTAATAAAATTATAATAAATAAAATTAATATAAATTATAATGATATTAAATAATAAAGTATATATGATATTTCAACAATAACTTTAATTACACATAATATAATAGCTTATGTTTAATAGCCATATATATGTTAAAGTTATATATTGATTAATATAATAAATATTTGTTTAAATAGATATTAATGATATTATTTTATTTAAATATATTGCAAAAGCAATGTATTAATTATAAATATACTACCACCTTCCAAACTCTACCACCAACTAACTAACCACCAACTCTACCAACCATCAACCATCAACCAAATTCTTTTCTTTAAATAAAAAAATTATTTTTTATTTATTTCATCAACACAAGTCTTCTTTATTTATAAAATAATTTATTAATTTACTTAATAAAATTATTTTATTATAATATTATAATAATATTATATTATAATATTTCTTTTTATGTTAAATCACCCTTTAACATTTCTTCTTTCTATTATAAAATATAATATTATACTTTAATGTTTTACCAAACCAACCAAACCAACAAACGCATCTCATTACCCAATTATAATTTTATTAATAACTTAATAAAATTATTATAAATAAAAATAATATAAGTTATAATAATATTAAATAATAAAGTATATATGATATTTCAACAATAACTTTAATTACACATAATATAATAGCTTATGTTTAATAGCCATATATATGTTAAAGTTATATATTGATTAATATAAAGCTTATGTTTAATAGCCATATATATGTTAAAGTTATATATTGATTAATATAATAAATATTTGTTTAAATACATATTAATGATATTATTTTATTTAAATATTTTGCAAAAGCAATGTACTAATTATAATTATACTACCCAACTACCAACCATCAACCACCCAACTACCCATCTACCCATCTACCAACTTCTAACTCTACCAATCACCAACCACCAACTACCAACTACCAACCAACTACCAACTACCAACCAACCACCAACTACCAACCAACCACCAACTACCAACTACCAACCAACCACCAACTACCCAACCAACCACCAACTAACACTGTAAGGAAGTTTTTATTGATCATCGAGATCAATTACATATAAAACATATATAACATATGTTTTATATGTAATTGATCATGGCGATGACCACTCTCGATTTTTATATTATAAAAATAATATTGCATTACACAATATTATAATTATAATATAAAAATCAAGAACAAAAACCCCTTTACAATAAAAAACACATTCATCTCTCGAATCTTCAAGCAAAGGATAAGCTTCAGTGGATCGCAGTATGGCAGCTGCTCAACCACTTACAACACCTTGCCCGTTACCAAAGTCGTTTACAATTGATTCTAGGCACTGTCATCGTATTTAATAATGTTTAAATGCAAAACTAGTTATCTGTCAAGTGCGATAATTTATTATACATACTTTGTAACTATATTTCACATAACATTAGCATCACACCAATATCGTTAATATAAATATTAACTTTTAATGGTTTATTGCTATACAATACAGTCGCCCCATTATTATTATTGTAGACCAGCTTGGATACGACCTTAGAGGCGTTCAGGCATAATCCAACGGACGTAGCGTCATACCACTGTTCGCTCGAACAAGTATTGTGCCATTGGTCCGTACCTGCGGTTCCTCTCGTACTACGCAGGAATGCTGTCACAATAATATTTGTCATCAGTAGGGTAAAACTAACCTGTCTCACGACGGTCTAAACCCAGCTCACGTTCCCTTGAATGGGTGAACAATCCAACGCTTGGTGAATTTTGCTTCACAATGATAGGAAGAGCCGACATCGAAGGATCAAAGAGCAACGTCGCTATGAACGCTTGGCTGCCACAAGCCAGTTATCCCTGTGGTAACTTTTCTGACACCTCTTGTTAAAAACTCCTTAAACCAAAAGGATCGATAGGCCGAGCTTTTGCTGTCTCTATGTGTACTGAACATCGAGATCAAGTCAGCATTTGCCCTTTTGCTCTACGTGTGGTTTCTGTCCGCACTGAGCTGGCCTTGGGACACCTTCGTTATTATTTGAAAGATGTACCGCCCCAGTCAAACTCCCTACCTGGTAATGTCCTTGAATTGGATCATACCTGAGTAAAAGAGTTATACCATAAAATTATATACTCTGATTTAAATATAATAAAATAATTTAAAAAATTATATATTATACCAAATCATTTTTATAATAATATGTTTGGTGTATATAACAAACTCATTGTACTTTTAGCAAGAAACTTGCATTAATACAAAATACCATAAAATATATTTGTATATATCCGTGTAATGGCTAAGTAATTAATACACGTTCCATTTTATCAAGTAAGTAAGGAAACAATAAGAGTAGTGGTATTTCATTTTTGATAATATACCGAAATATAATATCTCCCACTTATGCTACACCTCTTATGTCTCCTTACACTACCAGACTAGAGTCAAGCTCAACAGGGTCTTCTTTCCCCGCTAATTATTCCAAGCCCGTTCCCTTGGCTGTGGTTTCGCTAGATAGTAGATAGGGACAGTAGGAATCTCGTTAATCCATTCATGCGCGTCACTAATTAGATGACGAGGCATTTGGCTACCTTAAGAGAGTCATAGTTACTCCCGCCGTTAACCAGCGCTTAAATGAATTTCTTCACTTTGACATTCATAGCACTGGGCAGAAATCACATTGTGTCAACACCCGTTAGGGCCATCACAATGCTTTGTTTTAATTAGACAGTCGGATTCCCCAAGTCCGTGCCAGTTCTGAATTGATTGTTAATTGATAACCGTTATAAAAATATATGATATAATAAAATTTAAAAAATTTTACATATCAGTATATTTAATAGCAAGAATGTTCCACAACTGGTTATATAACTTCTATCCGAGGAACAAACAAATTATAAAATAAATTTCATAATAAGTTCTATTTACCCAGAACGAGCATATGCACCATTTTATTGTTTCCCATTCAAGCCCGATTATCTCAATCTTCAGAGCCAATCCTTATCCCGAAGTTACGGATCTAATTTGCCGACTTCCCTTACCTACATTATTCTATCGACTAGAGACTCTTCACCTTGGAGACCAGCTGCGGATATCGGTACGGCCTGTTGAGAAGTTTGCGTGGCCCAATCATAGATTTTCAAGGTCCGAGGAGAAAATATCGACACAGCAGTAAATGCCATGCTCTTCTAGTTCATTAACCATATCTCTCTTCGAAAGATTTCCATGGTTATACAACTATAAAACAGAAAAGAAAACTCTTCCGATACCTCTCGACGGCTTCTCTATGATTGTTTCTGTTACCAGGATGATCATAATGACCATATTTATTACAAACGTATACTCAACAGGTTACGGAATTGGAACCGTATTCCCTTTCGCTTAATTTATATACTTAAAGTATTTTATATTACCAAAGAGGGTAAAACTCTAAATATTTATTGGCTTTCGCCTTAAGCTTAGGACCGACTAACTCGTGATCAACCACTGTTCACACGAAACCCTTCTCCACTTCAGTCCTCCAAGGTCTCATTCGATTATTTGCTACTACCACCAAGATCTGTACCAATGGCAGCTCCATGCAACCTTACGGTAAACACTTCTAAGCATACCATTGTACCCACCTACTTGTTAATGTTTATAAATTTATATTTTTAAAAAATATAAATCATATACATTAACAGTGACGTATAGGTATACAACTTAAGCGCCATCCATTTTAAGGGCTAGTTGCTTCGGCAGGTGAGTTGTTACACACTCCTTAGCGGATTACGACTTCCATGTCCACCGTCCTGCTGTTTTAAGCAAGCAACGCCTTTCATGGTATCTGCATGAGTTGTTAATTTAGGCACCGTAACGTCACGTTTGGTTCATCCCACAGCGCCAGTTCTGCTTACCAAAAGTGGCCCACTGGGCACAATATATCATAACCTAAAAATTCATTCAAGAAATTTTAGGTTCTTACCCATTTAAAGTTTGAGAATAGGTTAAGGTCGTTTCGGCCCTAAGGCCTCTAATCATTCGCTTTACCAGATAAGATTATTTTATATAATATCTAAATGCACCAGCTATCCTGAGGGAAACTTCGGTGGGAACCAGCTACTAGATAGTTCGATAGGTCTTTCGCCCCTATACCCAATTCTGACAATCGATTTGCACGTCAGAACTGTTTCGGTCTTCCATCAGGGTTTCCCCTGACTTCTACCTGATCAGGTATAGTTCACCATCTTTCGGGTCACAGCATGTATGCTCAAGGTACGTTCTAGTTAGAGGTATAAAAAATAATTAAAAATTATTTATATACATAACTGTATAGAACGCCCCAGGATTGATATTATATAAATTAAAAATTTATATAATTTAATCCCATTTTTAACATATAGTTAAGTTAATTTCGCCTTTAGATTTTATATAAAATAAATTCTAATGACTTGCACACATGTTAGACTCCTTGGTCCGTGTTTCAAGACGGGTCCCGAAGGTATCCTAAATCTATAGCATTGCTAATCATATAAATGCACATAATAGTTAAATTAATATATAAATTAATATAATATTATGAAATCTAAAATTAGATTTGCGCATTATATTTGATATTTTATCTGTCAATTATTTATCCGATAATATTTAGATTATTTCAAAAAGAAAATAAATTTCAAATATAAAATAAACATATTAAATATATCTTATGATAAATATTTATTTATTAACAGATTGCAATGTCCATATATGAAAAAAATGCACAACATCATTATTATATATATAAATATATATAACAATTATAATGTTGAATTTTTCATATTTACATGGATATTTAGGTTCATCGGGCTTAACCTCTAAGCAGTTTCACGTACTATTTAACTCTCTATTCAGAGTTCTTTTCAACTTTCCCTCACGGTACTTGTTTGCTATCGGTCTCATGGTTATATTTAGTTTTAGATGGAGTTTACCACCCACTTAGTGCTGCACTATCAAGCAACACGACTCTTTGGAAATATCTTCTAATAATCATTAACGTCATACGGGCCTAGCACCCTCTATGGGTAAATGGCCTCATTTAAGAAGGACTTAGACTATTAATTTATCATATTAGAATATAGATATTCCATACACTACATCGGATATTTGCTAAAATAACAAAATCCTTTAGTGCTGAACTGATTTCTTTTCGCTCGCCGCTACTAAGAAAATCCTAGTTAGTTTCTTTTCCTCCCCTAACTAATATGCTTAAATTCAGGGGGTAGTCTCATATGAGTTGAGGTTGTTTTTAAGAATAGTTATCTAACTGATTTTGATGAAAATAAAAAATAAAAAAAATTCAAAATTTTTTCTATTATATTATTCTCTGATATATATTTTTTTAACTATAATATATAAATTTATAAGTTTCACCCTTTCATATTAAAATGATTTTAATACTTAGGTTATTACTTATTTATAATTTATATAATTATAAGTAAAATACATACCGCATTTTGTTAATATTATGAAAATATATATATTTTTTTTATAAAAAAAAAAATAATATATTCCCAGTAATATATCATGTGCTTAAATTTTATATAATTAAAAATTAAATAAAATAAGCAACTTTTTTAGTATATTCTTACAACCCTCAACCATATGTAGTCCATGCAGTACGTATAATTTTTATAATAAATTATTGTACATTTAGCATGGACTGCAATATGCGTTCAAAATGTCGATGTTCATGTGTCCTGCAGTTCACACGATGACGCACAGTTAGCTGCGTTCTTCATCGACCCATGAGCCAAGTGATCCACCGCTTAGAGTTTTATATTTTTGTTTTTTTATTATTGTCATAAATATTTTTATTTTAATATACAAATCTAATATTTTATTTTTTTATGTTGCGAATGTCTCAAAAATTTATAAAATAAATTTTATTATCATA
>CAUJBZ010000007.1:170000-185000 GCA_963082915.1 Dolichopus griseipennis | reverse complement strand
CGAGGCTATCTAAAATTTAAAATTTACCTATACCAGGGACACCAAAAAATATAAAAAATTTTACTATCCTGGTTATATAAAATTAAAATAAATATGTATACGGACTATATGACAAAAATTAAAAAATTTTTATAAACGGGATATATAAATTTTTTAAAAAAATTGTTAACCGACATAACAAAAAATTTCCTTCCCAGGCATGAAAATTTTTTAAAAAAATTTTGTAACCGGGGAGAGAAAATTTTATCATCGAGGCATAACAAAAAATTTCATTCCCAGGCATGAAAATTTTTTAAAAAAATTTTGTAACCGGGGAGAGAAAATTTTACCATCGAGGCATAACAAAAAATTTCTTTCCCAGGCATGAAAATTTTTTAAAAAAATTTTGTAACCGGGGAGAGAAAATTTTATCATCGAGGCATAACAAAAAATTTCCTTCCCAGGCATGAAAATTTTTTAAAAAAATTTTGTAACCGGGGAGAGAAAATTTTATCATCGAGGCATAACAAAAAATTTCCTTCCCAGGCATGAAAATTTTTTGAAAAAATTTCTTTCCCAGGCATGAAAAATTTTTAAAATAATTTGTAACCGGCATAACAAAAAATTTCTTTCCCAGGCATGAAAATTTTTTAAAAAAATTTGTAACCGGGGAGAGAAAATTTTACCATCGAGGCTATCTAAAATTTAAAATTTACCTATACCAGGGACACCAAAAAATATAAAAAATTTTACTATCCTGGTTATATAAAATTAAAATAAATATGTATACGGACTATATGACAAAAATTAAAAAATTTTTATAAACGGGATATATAAATTTTTTAAAAAAATTGTTAACCGGCATAACAAAAAATTTTCTTCCCAGGCATGAAAATTTTTTAAAATAATTTGTAACCGGGGAGAGAAAATTTTACCATCGAGGCTATCTAAAATTTAAAATTTACCTATATTAGGGACACCAAAAAATATAAATAATTTTATTATCCTGGTTATATAAAATTAAAATAAATACGGGCTCTATAAAAAAATTTAAAATATTTTCATATACTGGTTACCTAAATTTTTTAAAAAATTTGTATACTGGTATGACATTATTTGCACTATCCAGGCGATCTAAATTTACAAATTTAACTATACTGGGGTGACCAAAAAATTTAAATTATTTTACTAACCTGGTTATCTAAAATAAAAATGAATGCGGACTCTATAAAAAAATTTAAAATATTTTCATATACTGGTTACCTAAATTTTTTAAAAAAATTGTATACTGTAATGATTAAGTTTTTATTATCTAGGCTATCTAAACTTTCAAGTTTACTTATATCGGTTATCGGAGTTACCTATTCTCGGTAAATTTTAAATTAAAAAGATTTCTGTTTTAATTTTTAAATATTATCTTTTTTATAATAAAAATATTTTTTTCTTTCATTTTCCACTAAATATGCTCTGATATCATTTTTGTAATTTTATTTTTTTATTAATAATAAAATTTATTTTTATATTATTCTTCCCGGCATAACAAAAATACACTGTCCGGCATAACAAAAAATTTCCTTCCCAGGCATGAAAATTTTTTAAAAAAATTTGTAACCGGGGAGAGAAAATTTTACCATCGAGGCTATCTAAAATTTAAAATTTACCTATACCAGGGACACCAAAAAATATAAAAAATTTTACTATCCTGGTTATATAAAATTAAAATAAATATGTATACGGACTATATGACAAAAATTAAAAAATTTTTATAAACGGGATATATAAATTTTTTAAAAAAATTGTTAACCGGCATAACAAAAAATTTCCTTCCCAGGCATGAAAATTTGTAACCGGGGAGAGAAAATTTTACCATCGAGGCTATCTAAAATTTAAAATTTACCTATACCAGGGACACCAAAAAATATAAAAAATTTTACTATCCTGGTTATATAAAATTAAAATAAATATGTATACGGACTATATGACAAAAATTAAAAAATTTTTATAAACGGGATATATAAATTTTTTAAAAAAATTGTTAACCGGCATAACAAAAAATTTCCTACCCAGGCATGAAAATTTTTAAAAAAAATTTGTAACCGGGGAGAGAAAATTTTACCATCGAGGCTATCTAAAATTTAAAATTTACCTATACCAGGGACACCAAAAAATATAAAAAATTTTACTATCCTGGTTATATAAAATTAAAATAAATATGTATACGGACTATATGACAAAAATTAAAAAATTTTTATAAACGGGATATATAAATTTTTTAAAAAAATTGTTAACCGGCATAACAAAAAATTTCCTTCCCAGGCATGAAAATTTTTTAAAAAAATTTGTAACCGGGGAGAGAAAATTTTACCATCGAGGCTATCTAAAATTTAAAATTTACCTATACCAGGGACACCAAAAAATATAAAAAATTTTACTATCCTGGTTATATAAAATTAAAATAAATATGTATACGGACTATATGACAAAAATTAAAAAATTTTTATAAACGGGATATATAAATTTTTTAAAAAAATTGTTAACCGGCATAACAAAAAATTTCCTTCCCAGGCATGAAAATTTTTTAAAAAAATTTGTAACCGGGGAGAGAAAATTTTACCATCGAGGCTATCTAAAATTTAAAATTTACCTATACCAGGGACACCAAAAAATATAAAAAATTTTACTATCCTGGTTATATAAAATTAAAATAAATATGTATACGGACTATATGACAAAAATTAAAAAATTTTTATAAACGGGATATATAAATTTTTTAAAAAAATTGTTAACCGGCATAACAAAAAATTTCCTTCCCAGGCATGAAAATTTGTAACCGGGGAGAGAAAATTTTACCATCGAGGCTATCTAAAATTTAAAATTTACCTATACCAGGGACACCAAAAAATATAAAAAATTTTACTATCCTGGTTATATAAAATTAAAATAAATATGTATACGGACTATATGACAAAAATTAAAAAATTTTTATAAACGGGATATATAAATTTTTTAAAAAAATTGTTAACCGGCATAACAAAAAATTTCCTTCCCAGGCATGAAAATTTGTAACCGGGGAGAGAAAATTTTACCATCGAGGCTATCTAAAATTTAAAATTTACCTATACCAGGGACACCAAAAAATATAAAAAATTTTACTATCCTGGTTATATAAAATTAAAATAAATATGTATACGGACTATATGACAAAAATTAAAAAATTTTTATAAACGGGATATATAAATTTTTTAAAAAAATTGTTAACCAGCATAACAAAAAATTTCTTTCCCAGGCATGAAAATTTTTTAAAAAAATTTTGTAACCGGGGAGAGAAAATTTTACCATCGAGGCTATCTAAAATTTAAAATTTACCTATACCAGGGACACCAAAAAATATAAAAAATTTTACTATCCTGGTTATATAAAATTAAAATAAATATGTATACGGACTATATGACAAAAATTAAAAAATTTTTATAAACGGGATATATAAATTTTTTAAAAAAATTGTTAACCGACATAACAAAAAATTTCCTTCCCAGGCATGAAAATTTTTTAAAAAAATTTTGTAACCGGGGAGAGAAAATTTTATCATCGAGGCATAACAAAAAATTTCATTCCCAGGCATGAAAATTTTTTAAAAAAATTTTGTAACCGGGGAGAGAAAATTTTACCATCGAGGCATAACAAAAAATTTCTTTCCCAGGCATGAAAATTTTTTAAAAAAATTTTGTAACCGGGGAGAGAAAATTTTATCATCGAGGCATAACAAAAAATTTCCTTCCCAGGCATGAAAATTTTTTAAAAAAATTTTGTAACCGGGGAGAGAAAATTTTATCATCGAGGCATAACAAAAAATTTCCTTCCCAGGCATGAAAATTTTTTGAAAAAATTTCTTTCCCAGGCATGAAAAATTTTTAAAATAATTTGTAACCGGCATAACAAAAAATTTCTTTCCCAGGCATGAAAATTTTTTAAAAAAATTTGTAACCGGGGAGAGAAAATTTTACCATCGAGGCTATCTAAAATTTAAAATTTACCTATACCAGGGACACCAAAAAATATAAAAAATTTTACTATCCTGGTTATATAAAATTAAAATAAATATGTATACGGACTATATGACAAAAATTAAAAAATTTTTATAAACGGGATATATAAATTTTTTAAAAAAATTGTTAACCAGCATAACAAAAAATTTCTTTCCCAGGCATGAAAATTTTTTAAAAAAATTTTGTAACCGGGGAGAGAAAATTTTACCATCGAGGCTATCTAAAATTTAAAATTTACCTATACCAGGGACACCAAAAAATATAAAAAATTTTACTATCCTGGTTATATAAAATTAAAATAAATATGTATACGGACTATATGACAAAAATTAAAAAATTTTTATAAACGGGATATATAAATTTTTTAAAAAAATTGTTAACCGGCATAACAAAAAATTTCCTTCCCAGGCATGAAAATTTTTTAAAAAAATTTGTAACCGGGGAGAGAAAATTTTACCATAGAGGCTATCTAAAATTTAAAATTTACCTATACCAGGGACACCAAAAAATATAAAAAATTTTACTATCCTGGTTATATAAAATTAAAATAAATATGTATACGGACTATATGACAAAAATTAAAAAATTTTTATAAACGGGATATATAAATTTTTTAAAAAAATTGTTAACCGGCATAACAAAAAATTTCCTTCCCAGGCATGAAAATTTTTTAAAATAATTTGTAACCGGGGAGAGAAAATTTTACCATCGAGGCTATCTAAAATTTAAAATTTACCTATACCAGGGACACCAAAAAATATAAAAAATTTTACTATCCTGGTTATATAAAATTAAAATAAATATGTATACGGACTATATGACAAAAATTAAAAAATTTTTATATGCGGGATATATAAATTTTTTAAAAAAATTGTTAACCAGCATAACAAAAAATTTCTTTCCCAGGCATGAAAATTTTTTAAAAAAATTTTGTAACCGGGGAGAGAAAATTTTACCATCGAGGCTATCTAAAATTTAAAATTTACCTATACCAGGGACACCAAAAAATATAAAAAATTTTACTATCCTGGTTATATAAAATTAAAATAAATATGTATACGGACTATATGACAAAAATTAAAAAATTTTTATAAACGGGATATATAAATTTTTTAAAAAAATTGTTAACCGACATAACAAAAAATTTCCTTCCCAGGCATGAAAATTTTTTAAAAAAATTTTGTAACCGGGGAGAGAAAATTTTATCATCGAGGCATAACAAAAAATTTCATTCCCAGGCATGAAAATTTTTTAAAAAAATTTTGTAACCGGGGAGAGAAAATTTTACCATCGAGGCTATCTAAAATTTAAAATTTACCTATACCAGGGACACCAAAAAATATAAAAAATTTTACTATCCTGGTTATATAAAATTAAAATAAATATGTATACGGACTATATGACAAAAATTAAAAAATTTTTATATGCGGGATATATAAATTTTTTAAAAAAATTGTTAACCAGCATAACAAAAAATTTCTTTCCCAGGCATGAAAATTTTTTAAAAAAATTTTGTAACCGGGGAGAGAAAATTTTACCATCGAGGCTATCTAAAATTTAAAATTTACCTATACCAGGGACACCAAAAAATATAAAAAATTTTACTATCCTGGTTATATAAAATTAAAATAAATATGTATACGGACTATATGACAAAAATTAAAAAATTTTTATAAACGGGATATATAAATTTTTTAAAAAAATTGTTAACCGGCATAACAAAAAATTTCCTTCCCAGGCATGAAAATTTTTTAAAAAAATTTGTAACCGGGGAGAGAAAATTTTACCATCGAGGCTATCTAAAATTTAAAATTTACCTATACCCAAAAAATATAAAAAATTTTACTATCCTGGTTATATAAAATTAAAATAAATATGTATACGGACTATATGACAAAAATTAAAAAATTTTTATAAACGGGATATATAAATTTTTTAAAAAAATTGTTAACCGGCATAACAAAAAATTTCCTTCCCAGGCATGAAAATTTTTTAAAATAATTTGTAACCGGGGAGAGAAAATTTTACCATCGAGGCTATCTAAAATTTAAAATTTATCTATACCAGGGACACCAAAAAATATAAAAAATTTTACTATCCTGGTTATATAAAATTAAAATAAATATGTATACGGACTATATGACAAAAATTAAAAAATTTTTATAAACGGGATATATAAATTTTTTAAAAAAATTGTTAACCGGCATAACAAAAAATTTTCTTCCCAGACATGAAAATTTTTTAAAATAATTTGTAACCGGGGAGAGAAAATTTTACCATCGAGGCTATCTAAAATTTAAAATTTACCTATATTAGGGACACCAAAAAATATAAATAATTTTATTATCCTGGTTATATAAAATTAAAATAAATACGGGCTCTATAAAAAAATTTAAAATATTTTCATATACTGGTTACCTAAATTTTTTAAAAAATTTGTATACTGGTATGACATTATTTGCACTATCCAGGCGATCTAAATTTACAAATTTAACTATACTGGGGTGACCAAAAAATTTAAATTATTTTACTAACCTGGTTATCTAAAATAAAAATGAATGCGGACTCTATAAAAAAATTTAAAATATTTTCATATACTGGTTACCTAAATTTTTTAAAAAAATTGTATACTGTAATGATTAAGTTTTTATTATCTAGGCTATCTAAACTTTCAAGTTTACTTATATCGGTTATCGGAGTTACCTATTCTCGGTAAATTTTAAATTAAAAAGATTTCTGTTTTAATTTTTAAATATTATCTTTTTTATAATAAAAATATTTTTTTCTTTCATTTTCCACTAAATATGCTCTGATATCATTTTTGTAATTTTATTTTTTTATTAATAATAAAATTTATTTTTATATTATTCTTCCCGGCATAACAAAAATACACTGTCCGGCATAACAAAAAATTTCCTTCCCAGGCATGAAAATTTTTTAAAAAAATTTGTAACCGGGGAGAGAAAATTTTACCATCGAGGCTATCTAAAATTTAAAATTTACCTATACCAGGGACACCAAAAAATATAAAAAATTTTACTATCCTGGTTATATAAAATTAAAATAAATATGTATACGGACTATATGACAAAAATTAAAAAATTTTTATAAACGGGATATATAAATTTTTTAAAAAAATTGTTAACCGGCATAACAAAAAATTTCCTTCCCAGGCATGAAAATTTGTAACCGGGGAGAGAAAATTTTACCATCGAGGCTATCTAAAATTTAAAATTTACCTATACCAGGGACACCAAAAAATATAAAAAATTTTACTATCCTGGTTATATAAAATTAAAATAAATATGTATACGGACTATATGACAAAAATTAAAAAATTTTTATAAACGGGATATATAAATTTTTTAAAAAAATTGTTAACCGGCATAACAAAAAATTTCCTACCCAGGCATGAAAATTTTTAAAAAAAATTTGTAACCGGGGAGAGAAAATTTTACCATCGAGGCTATCTAAAATTTAAAATTTACCTATACCAGGGACACCAAAAAATATAAAAAATTTTACTATCCTGGTTATATAAAATTAAAATAAATATGTATACGGACTATATGACAAAAATTAAAAAATTTTTATAAACGGGATATATAAATTTTTTAAAAAAATTGTTAACCGGCATAACAAAAAATTTCCTTCCCAGGCATGAAAATTTTTTAAAAAAATTTGTAACCGGGGAGAGAAAATTTTACCATCGAGGCTATCTAAAATTTAAAATTTACCTATACCAGGGACACCAAAAAATATAAAAAATTTTACTATCCTGGTTATATAAAATTAAAATAAATATGTATACGGACTATATGACAAAAATTAAAAAATTTTTATAAACGGGATATATAAATTTTTTAAAAAAATTGTTAACCGGCATAACAAAAAATTTCCTTCCCAGGCATGAAAATTTTTTAAAAAAATTTGTAACCGGGGAGAGAAAATTTTACCATCGAGGCTATCTAAAATTTAAAATTTACCTATACCAGGGACACCAAAAAATATAAAAAATTTTACTATCCTGGTTATATAAAATTAAAATAAATATGTATACGGACTATATGACAAAAATTAAAAAATTTTTATAAACGGGATATATAAATTTTTTAAAAAAATTGTTAACCGGCATAACAAAAAATTTCCTTCCCAGGCATGAAAATTTTTTAAAATAATTTGTAACCGGGGAGAGAAAATTTTACCATCGAGGCTATCTAAAATTTAAAATTTATCTATACCAGGGACACCAAAAAATATAAAAAATTTTACTATCCTGGTTATATAAAATTAAAATAAATATGTATACGGACTATATGACAAAAATTAAAAAATTTTTATAAACGGGATATATAAATTTTTTAAAAAAATTGTTAACCGGCATAACAAAAAATTTTCTTCCCAGGCATGAAAATTTTTTAAAATAATTTGTAACCGGGGAGAGAAAATTTTACCATCGAGGCTATCTAAAATTTAAAATTTACCTATATTAGGGACACCAAAAAATATAAATAATTTTATTATCCTGGTTATATAAAATTAAAATAAATACGGGCTCTATAAAAAAATTTAAAATATTTTCATATACTGGTTACCTAAATTTTTTAAAAAATTTGTATACTGGTATGACATTATTTGCACTATCCAGGCGATCTAAATTTACAAATTTAACTATACTGGGGTGACCAAAAAATTTAAATTATTTTACTAACCTGGTTATCTAAAATAAAAATGAATGCGGACTCTATAAAAAAATTTAAAATATTTTCATATACTGGTTACCTAAATTTTTTAAAAAAATTGTATACTGTAATGATTAAGTTTTTATTATCTAGGCTATCTAAACTTTCAAGTTTACTTATATCGGTTATCGGAGTTACCTATTCTCGGTAAATTTTAAATTAAAAAGATTTCTGTTTTAATTTTTAAATATTATCTTTTTTATAATAAAAATATTTTTTTCTTTCATTTTCCACTAAATATGCTCTGATATCATTTTTGTAATTTTATTTTTTTATTAATAATAAAATTTATTTTTATATTATTCTTCCAACCAACAACAACAACAACAGCAAACCGCAACATTTCCAATTTTTATAAAATAATTTATTAATTTTCTTAATAAAATTATTTTATTATAATATTATAATAATATTATATTATAATATTTTTTTTATGTTAAACCACCTTTTTAACATTTTTTTTTTATTTTATAAAATATAATACAATATTTTATTATAACTTAAACATCAACCAACCAACAATTAAAAATTTTTTATTTATTCCATCAACACAAGTCTTCTCTATTTATAAAATAATTTATTAATTTACTTAATAAAATTATTTTATTATAATATTATAATAATAATAATATATTATAATACTTCTTTTTTATGTTAAATCACCCTTTAACATTTCTTCTTTCTATTATAAAATATAATATTATACTTTAATGTTTTACCAAACCAACCAAACCAACAAACGCATCTCATTACCCAATTATAATTTTATTAATAACTTAATAAAATTATTATAAATAAAAATAATATAAGTTATAATAATATTAAATAATAAAGTATATATGATATTTCAACAATAACTTTAATTACACATAATATAATAGCTTATGTTTAATAGCCATATATATGTTAAAGTTATATATTGATTAATATAATAAATATTTGTTTAAATAGATATTAATGATATTATTTTATTTAAATATATTGCAAAAGCAATGTATTAATTATAAATATACTACCACCTTCCAACTCTACCACCAACCAACCACCAACTCTACCAATCATCAACCAACCATCAACCAAATCCTTTTCTTTAAATAAAAAAATAATTTTTTATTTATTCCATCAACACAAGTCTTCTTTATTTATAAAATAATTTATTAATTTACTTAATAAAATTATTTTATTATAATATTATAATAATATTATATTATAATATTTCTTTTTATGTTAAATCACCCTTTAACATTTCTTCTTTCCTTTATAAAATATAATATTATATTTTAATGTTTTACCAAACTAACCAAACTAACAAACGCATCTGATTACCCAATTATAATTTTATTAATAACTTAATAAAATTATAATAAATAAAATTAATATAAGTTATAATGATATTAAATAATAAAGTATATTTGATATTTCAACAATAACTTTAATTACACATAATATAATAGCTTATGTTTAATAGCCATATATATGTTAAAGTTATATATTGATTAATATAATAAATATTTGTTTAAATACATATTAATGATATTATTTTATTTAAATATATTGCAAAAGCAATGTATTAATTATAAATATACTACCACCTTCCAACTCTAACCACCAACCACCAACCACCAACCACCAACTCTACCAACCATCAACCAAATCCTTTTCTTTAAATAAAAAAATAATTTTTTATTATTCCATCAATCCAACTCTCCTTTAATATGTGTATATAAAATAATTTATTAATTTATTTAATAAAATTATTTTATTATAATATTATAATAATAATATATTATAATACTTCTCTTTTTATGTTAAATCACCCTTTAACATTTCTTCTTTCTTTTATAAAATATAATATTATATTTTAATGTTTTACCAAACTAACCAAACTAACAAACGCATCTGATTACCCAATTATAATTTTATTAATAACTTAATAAAATTATAATAAATAAAATTAATATAAATTATAATGATATTAAATAATAAAGTATATTTGATATTTCAACAATAACTTTAATTACACATAATATAATAGCTTATGTTTAATAGCCATATATATGTTAAAGTTATATATTGATTAATATAATAAATATTTGTTTAAATACATATTAATGATATTATTTTATTTAAATATTTTGCAAAAGCAATGTACTAATTATAATTATACTACCCAACTACCAACCATCAACCACCCAACTACCCATCTACCCATCTACCAACTTCTAACTCTACCAATCACCAACCACCAACTACCAACTACCAACCAACCACCAACTACCAACCAACCACCAACTACCGACCACCAACTACCAACTACCAACCAACCACCAACTACCCAACCAACCACCAAATACACTGTAAGGAAGTTTTTATTGATCATCGAGATCAATTACATATAAAACATATATAACATATGTTTTATATGTAATTGATCATGGCGATGACCACTCTCGATTTTTATATTATAAAAATAATATTGCATTACACAATATTATAATTATAATATAAAAATCAAGAACAAAAACCCCTTTACAATAAAAAACACATTCATCTCTCGAATCTTCAAGCAAAGGATAAGCTTCAGTGGATCGCAGTATGGCAGCTGCTCAACCACTTACAACACCTTGCCCGTTACCAAAGTCGTTTACAATTGATTCTAGGCACTGTCATCGTATTTAATAATGTTTAAATGCAAAACTAGTTATCTGTCAAGTGCGATAATTTATTATACATACTTTGTAACTATATTTCACATAACATTAGCATCACACCAATATCGTTAATATAAATATTAACTTTTAATGGTTTATTGCTATACAATACAGTCGCCCCATTATTATTATTGTAGACCAGCTTGGATACGACCTTAGAGGCGTTCAGGCATAATCCAACGGACGTAGCGTCATACCACTGTTCGCTCGAACAAGTATTGTGCCATTGGTCCGTACCTGCGGTTCCTCTCGTACTACGCAGGAATGCTGTCACAATAATATTTGTCATCAGTAGGGTAAAACTAACCTGTCTCACGACGGTCTAAACCCAGCTCACGTTCCCTTGAATGGGTGAACAATCCAACGCTTGGTGAATTTTGCTTCACAATGATAGGAAGAGCCGACATCGAAGGATCAAAGAGCAACGTCGCTATGAACGCTTGGCTGCCACAAGCCAGTTATCCCTGTGGTAACTTTTCTGACACCTCTTGTTAAAAACTCCTTAAACCAAAAGGATCGATAGGCCGAGCTTTTGCTGTCTCTATGTGTACTGAACATCGAGATCAAGTCAGCATTTGCCCTTTTGCTCTACGTGTGGTTTCTGTCCGCACTGAGCTGGCCTTGGGACACCTTCGTTATTATTTGAAAGATGTACCGCCCCAGTCAAACTCCCTACCTGGTAATGTCCTTGAATTGGATCATACCTGAGTAAAAGAGTTATACCATAAAATTATATACTCTGATTTAAATATAATAAAATAATTTAAAAAATTATATATTATACCAAATCATTTTTATAATAATATGTTTGGTGTATATAACAAACTCATTGTACTTTTAGCAAGAAACTTGCATTAATACAAAATACCATAAAATATATTTGTATATATCCGTGTAATGGCTAAGTAATTAATACACGTTCCATTTTATCAAGTAAGTAAGGAAACAATAAGAGTAGTGGTATTTCATTTTTGATAATATACCGAAATATAATATCTCCCACTTATGCTACACCTCTTATGTCTCCTTACACTACCAGACTAGAGTCAAGCTCAACAGGGTCTTCTTTCCCCGCTAATTATTCCAAGCCCGTTCCCTTGGCTGTGGTTTCGCTAGATAGTAGATAGGGACAGTAGGAATCTCGTTAATCCATTCATGCGCGTCACTAATTAGATGACGAGGCATTTGGCTACCTTAAGAGAGTCATAGTTACTCCCGCCGTTAACCAGCGCTTAAATGAATTTCTTCACTTTGACATTCATAGCACTGGGCAGAAATCACATTGTGTCAACACCCGTTAGGGCCATCACAATGCTTTGTTTTAATTAGACAGTCGGATTCCCCAAGTCCGTGCCAGTTCTGAATTGATTGTTAATTGATAACCGTTATAAAAATATATGATATAATAAAATTTAAAAAATTTTACATATCAGTATATTTAATAGCAAGAATGTTCCACAACTGGTTATATAACTTCTATCCGAGGAACAAACAAATTATAAAATAAATTTCATAATAAGTTCTATTTACCCAGAACGAGCATATGCACCATTTTATTGTTTCCCATTCAAGCCCGATTATCTCAATCTTCAGAGCCAATCCTTATCCCGAAGTTACGGATCTAATTTGCCGACTTCCCTTACCTACATTATTCTATCGACTAGAGACTCTTCACCTTGGAGACCAGCTGCGGATATCGGTACGGCCTGTTGAGAAGTTTGCGTGGCCCAATCATAGATTTTCAAGGTCCGAGGAGAAAATATCGACACAGCAGTAAATGCCATGCTCTTCTAGTTCATTAACCATATCTCTCTTCGAAAGATTTCCATGGTTATACAACTATAAAACAGAAAAGAAAACTCTTCCGATACCTCTCGACGGCTTCTCTATGATTGTTTCTGTTACCAGGATGATCATAATGACCATATTTATTACAAACGTATACTCAACAGGTTACGGAATTGGAACCGTATTCCCTTTCGCTTAATTTATATACTTAAAGTATTTTATATTACCAAAGAGGGTAAAACTCTAAATATTTATTGGCTTTCGCCTTAAGCTTAGGACCGACTAACTCGTGATCAACCACTGTTCACACGAAACCCTTCTCCACTTCAGTCCTCCAAGGTCTCATTCGATTATTTGCTACTACCACCAAGATCTGTACCAATGGCAGCTCCATGCAACCTTACGGTAAACACTTCTAAGCATACCATTGTACCCACCTACTTGTTAATGTTTATAAATTTATATTTTTAAAAAATATAAATCATATACATTAACAGTGACGTATAGGTATACAACTTAAGCGCCATCCATTTTAAGGGCTAGTTGCTTCGGCAGGTGAGTTGTTACACACTCCTTAGCGGATTACGACTTCCATGTCCACCGTCCTGCTGTTTTAAGCAAGCAACGCCTTTCATGGTATCTGCATGAGTTGTTAATTTAGGCACCGTAACGTCACGTTTGGTTCATCCCACAGCGCCAGTTCTGCTTACCAAAAGTGGCCCACTGGGCACAATATATCATAACCTAAAAATTCATTCAAGAAATTTTAGGTTCTTACCCATTTAAAGTTTGAGAATAGGTTAAGGTCGTTTCGGCCCTAAGGCCTCTAATCATTCGCTTTACCAGATAAGATTATTTTATATAATATCTAAATGCACCAGCTATCCTGAGGGAAACTTCGGTGGGAACCAGCTACTAGATAGTTCGATAGGTCTTTCGCCCCTATACCCAATTCTGACAATCGATTTGCACGTCAGAACTGTTTCGGTCTTCCATCAGGGTTTCCCCTGACTTCTACCTGATCAGGTATAGTTCACCATCTTTCGGGTCACAGCATGTATGCTCAAGGTACGTTCTAGTTAGAGGTATAAAAAATAATTAAAAATTATTTATATACATAACTGTATAGAACGCCCCAGGATTGATATTATATAAATTAAAAATTTATATAATTTAATCCCATTTTTAACATATAGTTAAGTTAATTTCGCCTTTAGATTTTATATAAAATAAATTCTAATGACTTGCACACATGTTAGACTCCTTGGTCCGTGTTTCAAGACGGGTCCCGAAGGTATCCTAAATCTATAGCATTGCTAATCATATAAATGCACATAATAGTTAAATTAATATATAAATTAATATAATATTATGAAATCTAAAATTAGATTTGCGCATTATATTTGATATTTTATCTGTCAATTATTTATCCGATAATATTTAGATTATTTCAAAAAGAAAATAAATTTCAAATATAAAATAAACATATTAAATATATCTTATGATAAATATTTATTTATTAACAGATTGCAATGTCCATATATGAAAAAAATGCACAACATCATTATTATATATATAAATATATATAACAATTATAATGTTGAATTTTTCATATTTACATGGATATTTAGGTTCATCGGGCTTAACCTCTAAGCAGTTTCACGTACTATTTAACTCTCTATTCAGAGTTCTTTTCAACTTTCCCTCACGGTACTTGTTTGCTATCGGTCTCAT
>CAUJBZ010000007.1:152500-165000 GCA_963082915.1 Dolichopus griseipennis | reverse complement strand
AAATTTTACTTTAAAAAAATATTTTATTTTTTGAACCGGCGATGACTATTTTTTTGTCATCCCGGTTACTAAATTGTATGAAAATAATTTGGTGTGCAATTTCGACCACCGAAAAATCCATGTCTCCAAAAAATTTTCAACAAACATGGATTTTTGTTCTCAATATGAAAATTAATTTTATATATAATAATATCAATATATAATATTATTTAAATAATTTTAGTAATATTTTAAGTAAATTTATAAAATTAATATATAAATAACAAAAATAATATATATTAAAAAAAATTTTAATGAAAATTTGTAACCGGCGAGAGAAAATTTTACCATCGAGGCTATCTAAAATTTAAAATTTACCTATACCAGGGACACCAAAAAATATAAAAAATTTTACTATCCTGGTTATATAAAATTAAAATAAATATGTATACGGACTATATGACAAAAATTAAAAAATTTTTATAAACGGGATGTATAAATTTTTTAAAAAAATTGTTAACCGGCATAACAAAAAATTTCCTTCCCAGGCATGAAAATTTTTTAAAAAAATTTTGTAACCGGGGAGAGAAAATTTTATCATCGAGACATAACAAAAAATTTCATTCCCAGGCATGAAAATTTTTTAAAAAAATTTTGTAACCGGGGAGAGAAAATTTTACCATCGAGGCATAACAAAAAATTTCTTTCCCAGGCATGAAAATTTTTTAAAAAAATTTTGTAACCGGGGAGAGAAAATTTTACCATCGAGGCTATCTAAAATTTAAAATTTACCTATACCAGGGACACCAAAAAATATAAAAAATTTTACTATCCTGGTTATATAAAATTAAAATAAATATGTATACGGACTATATGACAAAAATTAAAAAATTTTTATATACGGGATATATAAATTTTTTAAAAAAATTGTTAACCAGCATAACAAAAAATTTCTTTCCCAGGCATGAAAATTTTTTAAAAAAATTTTGTAACCGGGGAGAGAAAATTTTACCATCGAGGCTATCTAAAATTTAAAATTTACCTATACCAGGGACACCAAAAAATATAAAAAATTTTACTATCCTGGTTATATAAAATTAAAATAAATATGTATACGGACTATATGACAAAAATTAAAAAATTTTTATAAACGGGATATATAAATTTTTTAAAAAAATTGTTAACCGACATAACAAAAAATTTCCTTCCCAGGCATGAAAATTTTTTAAAAAAATTTTGTAACCGGGGAGAGAAAATTTTATCATCGAGGCATAACAAAAAATTTCATTCCCAGGCATGAAAATTTTTTAAAAAAATTTTGTAACCGGGGAGAGAAAATTTTACCATCGAGGCATAACAAAAAATTTCTTTCCCAGGCATGAAAATTTTTTAAAAAAATTTTGTAACCGGGGAGAGAAAATTTTATCATCGAGGCATAACAAAAAATTTCCTTCCCAGGCATGAAAATTTTTTAAAAAAATTTTGTAACCGGGGAGAGAAAATTTTATCATCGAGGCATAACAAAAAATTTCCTTCCCAGGCATGAAAATTTTTTGAAAAAATTTCTTTCCCAGGCATGAAAAATTTTTAAAATAATTTGTAACCGGCATAACAAAAAATTTCTTTCCCAGGCATGAAAATTTTTTAAAAAAATTTGTAACCGGGGAGAGAAAATTTTACCATCGAGGCTATCTAAAATTTAAAATTTACCTATACCAGGGACACCAAAAAATATAAAAAATTTTACTATCCTGGTTATATAAAATTAAAATAAATATGTATACGGACTATATGACAAAAATTAAAAAATTTTTATAAACGGGATATATAAATTTTTTAAAAAAATTGTTAACCAGCATAACAAAAAATTTCTTTCCCAGGCATGAAAATTTTTTAAAAAAATTTTGTAACCGGGGAGAGAAAATTTTACCATCGAGGCTATCTAAAATTTAAAATTTACCTATACCAGGGACACCAAAAAATATAAAAAATTTTACTATCCTGGTTATATAAAATTAAAATAAATATGTATACGGACTATATGACAAAAATTAAAAAATTTTTATAAACGGGATATATAAATTTTTTAAAAAAATTGTTAACCGGCATAACAAAAAATTTCCTTCCCAGGCATGAAAATTTTTTAAAAAAATTTGTAACCGGGGAGAGAAAATTTTACCATAGAGGCTATCTAAAATTTAAAATTTACCTATACCAGGGACACCAAAAAATATAAAAAATTTTACTATCCTGGTTATATAAAATTAAAATAAATATGTATACGGACTATATGACAAAAATTAAAAAATTTTTATAAACGGGATATATAAATTTTTTAAAAAAATTGTTAACCGGCATAACAAAAAATTTCCTTCCCAGGCATGAAAATTTTTTAAAATAATTTGTAACCGGGGAGAGAAAATTTTACCATCGAGGCTATCTAAAATTTAAAATTTACCTATACCAGGGACACCAAAAAATATAAAAAATTTTACTATCCTGGTTATATAAAATTAAAATAAATATGTATACGGACTATATGACAAAAATTAAAAAATTTTTATATGCGGGATATATAAATTTTTTAAAAAAATTGTTAACCAGCATAACAAAAAATTTCTTTCCCAGGCATGAAAATTTTTTAAAAAAATTTTGTAACCGGGGAGAGAAAATTTTACCATCGAGGCTATCTAAAATTTAAAATTTACCTATACCAGGGACACCAAAAAATATAAAAAATTTTACTATCCTGGTTATATAAAATTAAAATAAATATGTATACGGACTATATGACAAAAATTAAAAAATTTTTATAAACGGGATATATAAATTTTTTAAAAAAATTGTTAACCGACATAACAAAAAATTTCCTTCCCAGGCATGAAAATTTTTTAAAAAAATTTTGTAACCGGGGAGAGAAAATTTTATCATCGAGGCATAACAAAAAATTTCATTCCCAGGCATGAAAATTTTTTAAAAAAATTTTGTAACCGGGGAGAGAAAATTTTACCATCGAGGCTATCTAAAATTTAAAATTTACCTATACCAGGGACACCAAAAAATATAAAAAATTTTACTATCCTGGTTATATAAAATTAAAATAAATATGTATACGGACTATATGACAAAAATTAAAAAATTTTTATATGCGGGATATATAAATTTTTTAAAAAAATTGTTAACCAGCATAACAAAAAATTTCTTTCCCAGGCATGAAAATTTTTTAAAAAAATTTTGTAACCGGGGAGAGAAAATTTTACCATCGAGGCTATCTAAAATTTAAAATTTACCTATACCAGGGACACCAAAAAATATAAAAAATTTTACTATCCTGGTTATATAAAATTAAAATAAATATGTATACGGACTATATGACAAAAATTAAAAAATTTTTATAAACGGGATATATAAATTTTTTAAAAAAATTGTTAACCGGCATAACAAAAAATTTCCTTCCCAGGCATGAAAATTTTTTAAAAAAATTTGTAACCGGGGAGAGAAAATTTTACCATCGAGGCTATCTAAAATTTAAAATTTACCTATACCAGGGACACCAAAAAATATAAAAAATTTTACTATCCTGGTTATATAAAATTAAAATAAATATGTATACGGACTATATGACAAAAATTAAAAAATTTTTATAAACGGGATATATAAATTTTTTAAAAAAATTGTTAACCGGCATAACAAAAAATTTCCTTCCCAGGCATGAAAATTTTTTAAAATAATTTGTAACCGGGGAGAGAAAATTTTACCATCGAGGCTATCTAAAATTTAAAATTTATCTATACCAGGGACACCAAAAAATATAAAAAATTTTACTATCCTGGTTATATAAAATTAAAATAAATATGTATACGGACTATATGACAAAAATTAAAAAATTTTTATAAACGGGATATATAAATTTTTTAAAAAAATTGTTAACCGGCATAACAAAAAATTTTCTTCCCAGGCATGAAAATTTTTTAAAATAATTTGTAACCGGGGAGAGAAAATTTTACCATCGAGGCTATCTAAAATTTAAAATTTACCTATATTAGGGACACCAAAAAATATAAATAATTTTATTATCCTGGTTATATAAAATTAAAATAAATACGGGCTCTATAAAAAAATTTAAAATATTTTCATATACTGGTTACCTAAATTTTTTAAAAAATTTGTATACTGGTATGACATTATTTGCACTATCCAGGCGATCTAAATTTACAAATTTAACTATACTGGGGTGACCAAAAAATTTAAATTATTTTACTAACCTGGTTATCTAAAATAAAAATGAATGCGGACTCTATAAAAAAATTTAAAATATTTTCATATACTGGTTACCTAAATTTTTTAAAAAAATTGTATACTGTAATGATTAAGTTTTTATTATCTAGGCTATCTAAACTTTCAAGTTTACTTATATCGGTTATCGGAGTTACCTATTCTCGGTAAATTTTAAATTAAAAAGATTTCTGTTTTAATTTTTAAATATTATCTTTTTTATAATAAAAATATTTTTTTCTTTCATTTTCCACTAAATATGCTCTGATATCATTTTTGTAATTTTATTTTTTTATTAATAATAAAATTTATTTTTATATTATTCTTCCCGGCATAACAAAAATACACTGTCCGGCATAACAAAAAATTTCCTTCCCAGGCATGAAAATTTTTTAAAAAAATTTGTAACCGGGGAGAGAAAATTTTACCATCGAGGCTATCTAAAATTTAAAATTTACCTATACCAGGGACACCAAAAAATATAAAAAATTTTACTATCCTGGTTATATAAAATTAAAATAAATATGTATACGGACTATATGACAAAAATTAAAAAATTTTTATAAACGGGATATATAAATTTTTTAAAAAAATTGTTAACCGGCATAACAAAAAATTTCCTTCCCAGGCATGAAAATTTGTAACCGGGGAGAGAAAATTTTACCATCGAGGCTATCTAAAATTTAAAATTTACCTATACCAGGGACACCAAAAAATATAAAAAATTTTACTATCCTGGTTATATAAAATTAAAATAAATATGTATACGGACTATATGACAAAAATTAAAAAATTTTTATAAACGGGATATATAAATTTTTTAAAAAAATTGTTAACCGGCATAACAAAAAATTTCCTACCCAGGCATGAAAATTTTTAAAAAAAATTTGTAACCGGGGAGAGAAAATTTTACCATCGAGGCTATCTAAAATTTAAAATTTACCTATACCAGGGACACCAAAAAATATAAAAAATTTTACTATCCTGGTTATATAAAATTAAAATAAATATGTATACGGACTATATGACAAAAATTAAAAAATTTTTATAAACGGGATATATAAATTTTTTAAAAAAATTGTTAACCGGCATAACAAAAAATTTCCTTCCCAGGCATGAAAATTTTTTAAAAAAATTTGTAACCGGGGAGAGAAAATTTTACCATCGAGGCTATCTAAAATTTAAAATTTACCTATACCAGGGACACCAAAAAATATAAAAAATTTTACTATCCTGGTTATATAAAATTAAAATAAATATGTATACGGACTATATGACAAAAATTAAAAAATTTTTATAAACGGGATATATAAATTTTTTAAAAAAATTGTTAACCGGCATAACAAAAAATTTCCTTCCCAGGCATGAAAATTTTTTAAAAAAATTTGTAACCGGGGAGAGAAAATTTTACCATCGAGGCTATCTAAAATTTAAAATTTACCTATACCAGGGACACCAAAAAATATAAAAAATTTTACTATCCTGGTTATATAAAATTAAAATAAATATGTATACGGACTATATGACAAAAATTAAAAAATTTTTATAAACGGGATATATAAATTTTTTAAAAAAATTGTTAACCGGCATAACAAAAAATTTCCTTCCCAGGCATGAAAATTTTTTAAAATAATTTGTAACCGGGGAGAGAAAATTTTACCATCGAGGCTATCTAAAATTTAAAATTTATCTATACCAGGGACACCAAAAAATATAAAAAATTTTACTATCCTGGTTATATAAAATTAAAATAAATATGTATACGGACTATATGACAAAAATTAAAAAATTTTTATAAACGGGATATATAAATTTTTTAAAAAAATTGTTAACCGGCATAACAAAAAATTTTCTTCCCAGGCATGAAAATTTTTTAAAATAATTTGTAACCGGGGAGAGAAAATTTTACCATCGAGGCTATCTAAAATTTAAAATTTACCTATATTAGGGACACCAAAAAATATAAATAATTTTATTATCCTGGTTATATAAAATTAAAATAAATACGGGCTCTATAAAAAAATTTAAAATATTTTCATATACTGGTTACCTAAATTTTTTAAAAAATTTGTATACTGGTATGACATTATTTGCACTATCCAGGCGATCTAAATTTACAAATTTAACTATACTGGGGTGACCAAAAAATTTAAATTATTTTACTAACCTGGTTATCTAAAATAAAAATGAATGCGGACTCTATAAAAAAATTTAAAATATTTTCATATACTGGTTACCTAAATTTTTTAAAAAAATTGTATACTGTAATGATTAAGTTTTTATTATCTAGGCTATCTAAACTTTCAAGTTTACTTATATCGGTTATCGGAGTTACCTATTCTCGGTAAATTTTAAATTAAAAAGATTTCTGTTTTAATTTTTAAATATTATCTTTTTTATAATAAAAATATTTTTTTCTTTCATTTTCCACTAAATATGCTCTGATATCATTTTTGTAATTTTATTTTTTTATTAATAATAAAATTTATTTTTATATTATTCTTCCAACCAACAACAACAACAACAGCAAACCGCAACATTTCCAATTTTTATAAAATAATTTATTAATTTTCTTAATAAAATTATTTTATTATAATATTATAATAATATTATATTATAATATTTTTTTTATGTTAAACCACCTTTTTAACATTTTTTTTTTATTTTATAAAATATAATACAATATTTTATTATAACTTAAACATCAACCAACCAACAATTAAAAATTTTTTATTTATTCCATCAACACAAGTCTTCTCTATTTATAAAATAATTTATTAATTTACTTAATAGAATTATTTTATTATAATATTATAATAATATTATATTATAATATTTCTTTTTATGTTAAATCACCTTTTAATATTTCTTCTTTCCTTTATAAAATATAATATTATATTTTAATGTTTTACCAAACTAACCAAACTAACAAACGCATCTGATTACCCCCAATTATAATTTTATTAATAACTTAATAAAATTTTAATAAATAAAAATAATATAAGTTATAATAATATTAAATAATAAAGTATATATGATATTTCAACAATAACTTTAATTACACATAATATAATAGCTTATGTTTAATAGCCATATATATGTTAAAGTTATATATTGATTAATATAATAAATATTTGTTTAAATAGATATTAATGATATTATTTTATTTAAATATATTGCAAAAGCAATGTATTAATTATAAATATACTACCACCTTCCAAACTCTACCACCAACTAACTAACCACCAACTCTACCAACCATCAACCATCAACCAAATTCTTTTCTTTAAATAAAAAAATTATTTTTTATTTATTTCATCAACACAAGTCTTCTTTATTTATAAAATAATTTATTAATTTACTTAATAAAATTATTTTATTATAATATTATAATAATATTATATTATAATATTTCTTTTTATGTTAAATCACCCTTTAACATTTCTTCTTTTCTTTATAAAATATAATATTATACTTTAATGTTTTACCAAACCAACCAAACCAACAAACGCATCTGATTACCCAATTATAATTTTATTAATAACTTAATAAAATTATTATAAATAAAAATAATATAAGTTATAATAATATTAAATAATAAAGTATATATGATATTTCAACAATAACTTTAATTACACATAATATAATAGCTTATGTTTAATAGCCATATATATGTTAAAGTTATATATTGATTAATATAATAAAATATTTGTTTAAATACATATTAATGATATTATTTTATTTAAATATATTGCAAAAGCAATGTATTAATTATAAATATACTACCACCTTTCAACTCTACCTCCAACCACAAACTCTACCAACCATCAACCAACCATCAACCAAATCCTTTTGTTTAAATAAAAAAATAATTTTTTATTTATTCCATCAATCCAACTCTCCTTTAATATGTATATAAAATAATTTATTAATTTACTTAATAAAATTATTTTATTATAATATTATAATAATAATATATTATAATACTTCTTTTTATGTTAAATCACCCTTTAACATTTCTTCTTTCTATTATAAAATATAATATTATACTTTAATGTTTTACCAAACCAACCAAACCAACAAACGCATCTCATTACCCAATTATAATTTTATTAATAACTTAATAAAATTATTATAAATAAAAATAATATAAGTTATAATAATATTAAATAATAAAGTATATATGATATTTCAACAATAACTTTAATTACACATAATATAATAGCTTATGTTTAATAGCCATATATATGTTAAAGTTATATATTGATTAATATAATAAAATATTTGTTTAAATACATATTAATGATATTATTTTATTTAAATATATTGCAAAAGCAATGTACTAATTATAATTATACTACCCAACTACCAACCATCAACCACCCAACTACCCATCTACCCATCTACCCATCTACCCATCTACCCATCTACCAACTTCTAACTCTACCAATCACCAACCACCAACTACCAACCACCAACTACCAACTACCAACTACCAACTACCAACCAACTACCAACTACCAACCAACCACCAACTACCAACCAACCACCAACTACCAACTACCAACCAACCACCAACTACCCAACCAACCACCAACTAACACTGTAAGGAAGTTTTTATTGATCATCGAGATCAATTACATATAAAACATATATAACATATGTTTTATATGTAATTGATCATGGCGATGACCACTCTCGATTTTTATATTATAAAAATAATATTGCATTACACAATATTATAATTATAATATAAAAATCAAGAACAAAAACCCCTTTACAATAAAAAACACATTCATCTCTCGAATCTTCAAGCAAAGGATAAGCTTCAGTGGATCGCAGTATGGCAGCTGCTCAACCACTTACAACACCTTGCCCGTTACCAAAGTCGTTTACAATTGATTCTAGGCACTGTCATCGTATTTAATAATGTTTAAATGCAAAACTAGTTATCTGTCAAGTGCGATAATTTATTATACATACTTTGTAACTATATTTCACATAACATTAGCATCACACCAATATCGTTAATATAAATATTAACTTTTAATGGTTTATTGCTATACAATACAGTCGCCCCATTATTATTATTGTAGACCAGCTTGGATACGACCTTAGAGGCGTTCAGGCATAATCCAACGGACGTAGCGTCATACCACTGTTCGCTCGAACAAGTATTGTGCCATTGGTCCGTACCTGCGGTTCCTCTCGTACTACGCAGGAATGCTGTCACAATAATATTTGTCATCAGTAGGGTAAAACTAACCTGTCTCACGACGGTCTAAACCCAGCTCACGTTCCCTTGAATGGGTGAACAATCCAACGCTTGGTGAATTTTGCTTCACAATGATAGGAAGAGCCGACATCGAAGGATCAAAGAGCAACGTCGCTATGAACGCTTGGCTGCCACAAGCCAGTTATCCCTGTGGTAACTTTTCTGACACCTCTTGTTAAAAACTCCTTAAACCAAAAGGATCGATAGGCCGAGCTTTTGCTGTCTCTATGTGTACTGAACATCGAGATCAAGTCAGCATTTGCCCTTTTGCTCTACGTGTGGTTTCTGTCCGCACTGAGCTGGCCTTGGGACACCTTCGTTATTATTTGAAAGATGTACCGCCCCAGTCAAACTCCCTACCTGGTAATGTCCTTGAATTGGATCATACCTGAGTAAAAGAGTTATACCATAAAATTATATACTCTGATTTAAATATAATAAAATAATTTAAAAAATTATATATTATACCAAATCATTTTTATAATAATATGTTTGGTGTATATAACAAACTCATTGTACTTTTAGCAAGAAACTTGCATTAATACAAAATACCATAAAATATATTTGTATATATCCGTGTAATGGCTAAGTAATTAATACACGTTCCATTTTATCAAGTAAGTAAGGAAACAATAAGAGTAGTGGTATTTCATTTTTGATAATATACCGAAATATAATATCTCCCACTTATGCTACACCTCTTATGTCTCCTTACACTACCAGACTAGAGTCAAGCTCAACAGGGTCTTCTTTCCCCGCTAATTATTCCAAGCCCGTTCCCTTGGCTGTGGTTTCGCTAGATAGTAGATAGGGACAGTAGGAATCTCGTTAATCCATTCATGCGCGTCACTAATTAGATGACGAGGCATTTGGCTACCTTAAGAGAGTCATAGTTACTCCCGCCGTTAACCAGCGCTTAAATGAATTTCTTCACTTTGACATTCATAGCACTGGGCAGAAATCACATTGTGTCAACACCCGTTAGGGCCATCACAATGCTTTGTTTTAATTAGACAGTCGGATTCCCCAAGTCCGTGCCAGTTCTGAATTGATTGTTAATTGATAACCGTTATAAAAATATATGATATAATAAAATTTAAAAAATTTTACATATCAGTATATTTAATAGCAAGAATGTTCCACAACTGGTTATATAACTTCTATCCGAGGAACAAACAAATTATAAAATAAATTTCATAATAAGTTCTATTTACCCAGAACGAGCATATGCACCATTTTATTGTTTCCCATTCAAGCCCGATTATCTCAATCTTCAGAGCCAATCCTTATCCCGAAGTTACGGATCTAATTTGCCGACTTCCCTTACCTACATTATTCTATCGACTAGAGACTCTTCACCTTGGAGACCAGCTGCGGATATCGGTACGGCCTGTTGAGAAGTTTGCGTGGCCCAATCATAGATTTTCAAGGTCCGAGGAGAAAATATCGACACAGCAGTAAATGCCATGCTCTTCTAGTTCATTAACCATATCTCTCTTCGAAAGATTTCCATGGTTATACAACTATAAAACAGAAAAGAAAACTCTTCCGATACCTCTCGACGGCTTCTCTATGATTGTTTCTGTTACCAGGATGATCATAATGACCATATTTATTACAAACGTATACTCAACAGGTTACGGAATTGGAACCGTATTCCCTTTCGCTTAATTTATATACTTAAAGTATTTTATATTACCAAAGAGGGTAAAACTCTAAATATTTATTGGCTTTCGCCTTAAGCTTAGGACCGACTAACTCGTGATCAACCACTGTTCACACGAAACCCTTCTCCACTTCAGTCCTCCAAGGTCTCATTCGATTATTTGCTACTACCACCAAGATCTGTACCAATGGCAGCTCCATGCAACCTTACGGTAAACACTTCTAAGCATACCATTGTACCCACCTACTTGTTAATGTTTATAAATTTATATTTTTAAAAAATATAAATCATATACATTAACAGTGACGTATAGGTATACAACTTAAGCGCCATCCATTTTAAGGGCTAGTTGCTTCGGCAGGTGAGTTGTTACACACTCCTTAGCGGATTACGACTTCCATGTCCACCGTCCTGCTGTTTTAAGCAAGCAACGCCTTTCATGGTATCTGCATGAGTTGTTAATTTAGGCACCGTAACGTCACGTTTGGTTCATCCCACAGCGCCAGTTCTGCTTACCAAAAGTGGCCCACTGGGCACAATATATCATAACCTAAAAATTCATTCAAGAAATTTTAGGTTCTTACCCATTTAAAGTTTGAGAATAGGTTAAGGTCGTTTCGGCCCTAAGGCCTCTAATCATTCGCTTTACCAGATAAGATTATTTTATATAATATCTAAATGCACCAGCTATCCTGAGGGAAACTTCGGTGGGAACCAGCTACTAGATAGTTCGATAGGTCTTTCGCCCCTATACCCAATTCTGACAATCGATTTGCACGTCAGAACTGTTTCGGTCTTCCATCAGGGTTTCCCCTGACTTCTACCTGATCAGGTATAGTTCACCATCTTTCGGGTCACAGCATGTATGCTCAAGGTACGTTCTAGTTAGAGGTATAAAAAATAATTAAAAATTATTTATATACATAACTGTATAGAACGCCCCAGGATTGATATTATATAAATTAAAAATTTATATAATTTAATCCCATTTTTAACATATAGTTAAGTTAATTTCGCCTTTAGATTTTATATAAAATAAATTCTAATGACTTGCACACATGTTAGACTCCTTGGTCCGTGTTTCAAGACGGGTCCCGAAGGTATCCTAAATCTATAGCATTGCTAATCATATAAATGCACATAATAGTTAAATTAATATATAAATTAATATAATATTATGAAATCTAAAATTAGATTTGCGCATTATATTTGATATTTTATCTGTCAATTATTTATCCGATAATATTTAGATTATTTCAAAAAGAAAATAAATTTCAAATATAAAATAAACATATTAAATATATC
>CAUJBZ010000007.1:132500-147500 GCA_963082915.1 Dolichopus griseipennis | reverse complement strand
TTTTATCTCTAAAAAATTTTTTTTTTTTCTGAACCGGCGAAACCAAATTTTTAGGTTTCCCGTCTTATTATCATCATTATAAAATATTTTTATAATTTTATATTTCTCTCTACAAAATTTTTTACCTTCAAAAAAAAATTTTTTTTTATGACCGGCGACAACTCATTTTTTGAGTTCCCGGTTACCAACTTCCACTTTTCTTATTTTTTTTTTTTTCAAAACCCTTATTTAAAATAAATTTTACTTTAAAAAAATATTTTATTTTTTGAACCGGCGATGACTATTTTTTTGTCATCCCGGTTACTAAATTGTATGAAAATAATTTGGTGTGCAATTTCGACCACCGAAAAATCCATGTCTCCAAAAAATTTTCAACAAACATGGATTTTTGTTCTCAATATGAAAATTAATTTTATATATAATAATATCAATATATAATATTATTTAAATAATTTTAGTAATATTTTAAGTAAATTTATAAAATTAATATATAAATAACAAAAATAATATATATTAAAAAAAATTTTAATGAAAATTTGTAACCGGCGAGAGAAAATTTTACCATCGAGGCTATCTAAAATTTAAAATTTACCTATACCAGGGACACCAAAAAATATAAAAAATTTTACTATCCTGGTTATATAAAATTAAAATAAATATGTATACGGACTATATGACAAAAATTAAAAAATTTTTATAAACGGGATGTATAAATTTTTTAAAAAAATTGTTAACCGGCATAACAAAAAATTTCCTTCCCAGGCATGAAAATTTTTTAAAAAAATTTTGTAACCGGGGAGAGAAAATTTTATCATCGAGACATAACAAAAAATTTCATTCCCAGGCATGAAAATTTTTTAAAAAAATTTTGTAACCGGGGAGAGAAAATTTTACCATCGAGGCATAACAAAAAATTTCTTTCCCAGGCATGAAAATTTTTTAAAAAAATTTTGTAACCGGGGAGAGAAAATTTTACCATCGAGGCTATCTAAAATTTAAAATTTACCTATACCAGGGACACCAAAAAATATAAAAAATTTTACTATCCTGGTTATATAAAATTAAAATAAATATGTATACGGACTATATGACAAAAATTAAAAAATTTTTATATACGGGATATATAAATTTTTTAAAAAAATTGTTAACCAGCATAACAAAAAATTTCTTTCCCAGGCATGAAAATTTTTTAAAAAAATTTTGTAACCGGGGAGAGAAAATTTTACCATCGAGGCTATCTAAAATTTAAAATTTACCTATACCAGGGACACCAAAAAATATAAAAAATTTTACTATCCTGGTTATATAAAATTAAAATAAATATGTATACGGACTATATGACAAAAATTAAAAAATTTTTATAAACGGGATATATAAATTTTTTAAAAAAATTGTTAACCGACATAACAAAAAATTTCCTTCCCAGGCATGAAAATTTTTTAAAAAAATTTTGTAACCGGGGAGAGAAAATTTTATCATCGAGGCATAACAAAAAATTTCATTCCCAGGCATGAAAATTTTTTAAAAAAATTTTGTAACCGGGGAGAGAAAATTTTACCATCGAGGCATAACAAAAAATTTCTTTCCCAGGCATGAAAATTTTTTAAAAAAATTTTGTAACCGGGGAGAGAAAATTTTATCATCGAGGCATAACAAAAAATTTCCTTCCCAGGCATGAAAATTTTTTAAAAAAATTTTGTAACCGGGGAGAGAAAATTTTATCATCGAGGCATAACAAAAAATTTCCTTCCCAGGCATGAAAATTTTTTGAAAAAATTTCTTTCCCAGGCATGAAAAATTTTTAAAATAATTTGTAACCGGCATAACAAAAAATTTCTTTCCCAGGCATGAAAATTTTTTAAAAAAATTTGTAACCGGGGAGAGAAAATTTTACCATCGAGGCTATCTAAAATTTAAAATTTACCTATACCAGGGACACCAAAAAATATAAAAAATTTTACTATCCTGGTTATATAAAATTAAAATAAATATGTATACGGACTATATGACAAAAATTAAAAAATTTTTATAAACGGGATATATAAATTTTTTAAAAAAATTGTTAACCAGCATAACAAAAAATTTCTTTCCCAGGCATGAAAATTTTTTAAAAAAATTTTGTAACCGGGGAGAGAAAATTTTACCATCGAGGCTATCTAAAATTTAAAATTTACCTATACCAGGGACACCAAAAAATATAAAAAATTTTACTATCCTGGTTATATAAAATTAAAATAAATATGTATACGGACTATATGACAAAAATTAAAAAATTTTTATAAACGGGATATATAAATTTTTTAAAAAAATTGTTAACCGGCATAACAAAAAATTTCCTTCCCAGGCATGAAAATTTTTTAAAAAAATTTGTAACCGGGGAGAGAAAATTTTACCATAGAGGCTATCTAAAATTTAAAATTTACCTATACCAGGGACACCAAAAAATATAAAAAATTTTACTATCCTGGTTATATAAAATTAAAATAAATATGTATACGGACTATATGACAAAAATTAAAAAATTTTTATAAACGGGATATATAAATTTTTTAAAAAAATTGTTAACCGGCATAACAAAAAATTTCCTTCCCAGGCATGAAAATTTTTTAAAATAATTTGTAACCGGGGAGAGAAAATTTTACCATCGAGGCTATCTAAAATTTAAAATTTACCTATACCAGGGACACCAAAAAATATAAAAAATTTTACTATCCTGGTTATATAAAATTAAAATAAATATGTATACGGACTATATGACAAAAATTAAAAAATTTTTATATGCGGGATATATAAATTTTTTAAAAAAATTGTTAACCAGCATAACAAAAAATTTCTTTCCCAGGCATGAAAATTTTTTAAAAAAATTTTGTAACCGGGGAGAGAAAATTTTACCATCGAGGCTATCTAAAATTTAAAATTTACCTATACCAGGGACACCAAAAAATATAAAAAATTTTACTATCCTGGTTATATAAAATTAAAATAAATATGTATACGGACTATATGACAAAAATTAAAAAATTTTTATAAACGGGATATATAAATTTTTTAAAAAAATTGTTAACCGACATAACAAAAAATTTCCTTCCCAGGCATGAAAATTTTTTAAAAAAATTTTGTAACCGGGGAGAGAAAATTTTATCATCGAGGCATAACAAAAAATTTCATTCCCAGGCATGAAAATTTTTTAAAAAAATTTTGTAACCGGGGAGAGAAAATTTTACCATCGAGGCTATCTAAAATTTAAAATTTACCTATACCAGGGACACCAAAAAATATAAAAAATTTTACTATCCTGGTTATATAAAATTAAAATAAATATGTATACGGACTATATGACAAAAATTAAAAAATTTTTATAAACGGGATATATAAATTTTTTAAAAAAATTGTTAACCGGCATAACAAAAAATTTCCTTCCCAGGCATGAAAATTTTTTAAAATAATTTGTAACCGGGGAGAGAAAATTTTACCATCGAGGCTATCTAAAATTTAAAATTTACCTATACCAGGGACACCAAAAAATATAAAAAATTTTACTATCCTGGTTATATAAAATTAAAATAAATATGTATACGGACTATATGACAAAAATTAAAAAATTTTTATAAACGGGATGCATAAATTTTTTAAAAAAATTGTTAACCGGCATAACAAAAAATTTCCTTCCCAGGCATGAAAATTTTTTAAAAAAATTTTGTAACCGGGGAGAGAAAATTTTATCATCGAGGCATAACAAAAAATTTCATTCCCAGGCATGAAAATTTTTTAAAAAAATTTTGTAACCGGGGAGAGAAAATTTTACCATCGAGGCATAACAAAAAATTTATTTCCCAGGCATGAAAATTTTTTAAAAAAATTTTGTAACCGGGGAGAGAAAATTTTACCATCGAGGCTATCTAAAATTTAAAATTTACCTATACCAGGGACACCAAAAAATATAAAAAATTTTACTATCCTGGTTATATAAAATTAAAATAAATTTTTATACGGACTATATGACAAAAATTAAAAAATTTTTATAAACGGGATATATAAATTTTTTAAAAAAATTGTTAACCGACATAACAAAAAATTTCCTTCCCAGGCATGAAAATTTTTTAAAAAAATTTTGTAACCGGGGAGAGAAAATTTTATCATCGAGGCATAACAAAAAATTTCATTCCCAGGCATGAAAATTTTTTAAAAAAATTTTGTAACCGGGGAGAGAAAATTTTACCATCGAGGCATGACAAAAAATTTCTTTCCCAGGCATGAAAATTTTTTAAAAAAATTTTGTAACCGGGGAGAGAAAATTTTATCATCGAGGCATAACAAAAAATTTCCTTCCCAGGCATGAAAATTTTTTAAAAAAATTTTGTAACCGGGGAGAGAAAATTTTACCATCGAGGCTATCTAAAATTTAAAATTTACCTATACCAGGGACACCAAAAAATATAAAAAATTTTACTATCCTGGTTATATAAAATTAAAATAAATATGTATACGGACTATATGACAAAAATTAAAAAATTTTTATAAACGGGATATATAAATTTTTTAAAAAAATTGTTGACCGGCATAACAAAAAATTTCCTTCCCAGGCATGAAAATTTGTAACCGGGGAGAGAAAATTTTACCATCGAGGCTATCTAAAATTTAAAATTTACCTATACCAGGGACACCAAAAAATATAAAAAATTTTACTATCCTGGTTATATAAAATTAAAATAAATATGTATACGGACTATATGACAAAAATTAAAAAATTTTTATAAACGGGATATATAAATTTTTTAAAAAAATTGTTAACCGGCATAACAAAAAATTTCCTTCCCAGGCATGAAAATTTTTTAAAAAAATTTGTAACCGGGGAGAGAAAATTTTACCATCGAGGCTATCTAAAATTTAAAATTTACCTATACCAGGGACACCAAAAAATATAAAAAATTTTACTATCCTGGTTATATAAAATTAAAATAAATATGTATACGGACTATATGACAAAAATTAAAAAATTTTTATAAACGGGATATATAAATTTTTTAAAAAAATTGTTAACCGGCATAACAAAAAATTTCCTTCCCAGGCATGAAAATTTGTAACCGGGGAGAGAAAATTTTACCATCGAGGCTATCTAAAATTTAAAATTTACCTATACCAGGGACACCAAAAAATATAAAAAATTTTACTATCCTGGTTATATAAAATTAAAATAAATATGTATACGGACTATATGACAAAAATTAAAAAATTTTTATAAACGGGATATATAAATTTTTTAAAAAAATTGTTAACCGGCATAACAAAAAATTTCCTACCCAGGCATGAAAATTTTTAAAAAAAATTTGTAACCGGGGAGAGAAAATTTTACCATCGAGGCTATCTAAAATTTAAAATTTACCTATACCAGGGACACCAAAAAATATAAAAAATTTTACTATCCTGGTTATATAAAATTAAAATAAATATGTATACGGACTATATGACAAAAATTAAAAAATTTTTATAAACGGGATATATAAATTTTTTAAAAAAATTGTTAACCGGCATAACAAAAAATTTCCTTCCCAGGCATGAAAATTTTTTAAAAAAATTTGTAACCGGGGAGAGAAAATTTTACCATCGAGGCTATCTAAAATTTAAAATTTACCTATACCAGGGACACCAAAAAATATAAAAAATTTTACTATCCTGGTTATATAAAATTAAAATAAATATGTATACGGACTATATGACAAAAATTAAAAAATTTTTATAAACGGGATATATAAATTTTTTAAAAAAATTGTTAACCGGCATAACAAAAAATTTCCTTCCCAGGCATGAAAATTTTTTAAAAAAATTTGTAACCGGGGAGAGAAAATTTTACCATCGAGGCTATCTAAAATTTAAAATTTACCTATACCAGGGACACCAAAAAATATAAAAAATTTTACTATCCTGGTTATATAAAATTAAAATAAATATGTATACGGACTATATGACAAAAATTAAAAAATTTTTATAAACGGGATATATAAATTTTTTAAAAAAATTGTTAACCGGCATAACAAAAAATTTCCTTCCCAGGCATGAAAATTTTTTAAAATAATTTGTAACCGGGGAGAGAAAATTTTACCATCGAGGCTATCTAAAATTTAAAATTTATCTATACCAGGGACACCAAAAAATATAAAAAATTTTACTATCCTGGTTATATAAAATTAAAATAAATATGTATACGGACTATATGACAAAAATTAAAAAATTTTTATAAACGGGATATATAAATTTTTTAAAAAAATTGTTAACCGGCATAACAAAAAATTTTCTTCCCAGGCATGAAAATTTTTTAAAATAATTTGTAACCGGGGAGAGAAAATTTTACCATCGAGGCTATCTAAAATTTAAAATTTACCTATATTAGGGACACCAAAAAATATAAATAATTTTATTATCCTGGTTATATAAAATTAAAATAAATACGGGCTCTATAAAAAAATTTAAAATATTTTCATATACTGGTTACCTAAATTTTTTAAAAAATTTGTATACTGGTATGACATTATTTGCACTATCCAGGCGATCTAAATTTACAAATTTAACTATACTGGGGTGACCAAAAAATTTAAATTATTTTACTAACCTGGTTATCTAAAATAAAAATGAATGCGGACTCTATAAAAAAATTTAAAATATTTTCATATACTGGTTACCTAAATTTTTTAAAAAAATTGTATACTGTAATGATTAAGTTTTTATTATCTAGGCTATCTAAACTTTCAAGTTTACTTATATCGGTTATCGGAGTTACCTATTCTCGGTAAATTTTAAATTAAAAAGATTTCTGTTTTAATTTTTAAATATTATCTTTTTTATAATAAAAATATTTTTTTCTTTCATTTTCCACTAAATATGCTCTGATATCATTTTTGTAATTTTATTTTTTTATTAATAATAAAATTTATTTTTATATTATTCTTCCCGGCATAACAAAAATACACTGTCCGGCATAACAAAAAATTTCCTTCCCAGGCATGAAAATTTTTTAAAAAAATTTGTAACCGGGGAGAGAAAATTTTACCATCGAGGCTATCTAAAATTTAAAATTTACCTATACCAGGGACACCAAAAAATATAAAAAATTTTACTATCCTGGTTATATAAAATTAAAATAAATATGTATACGGACTATATGACAAAAATTAAAAAATTTTTATAAACGGGATATATAAATTTTTTAAAAAAATTGTTAACCGGCATAACAAAAAATTTCCTTCCCAGGCATGAAAATTTGTAACCGGGGAGAGAAAATTTTACCATCGAGGCTATCTAAAATTTAAAATTTACCTATACCAGGGACACCAAAAAATATAAAAAATTTTACTATCCTGGTTATATAAAATTAAAATAAATATGTATACGGACTATATGACAAAAATTAAAAAATTTTTATAAACGGGATATATAAATTTTTTAAAAAAATTGTTAACCGGCATAACAAAAAATTTCCTACCCAGGCATGAAAATTTTTAAAAAAAATTTGTAACTGGGGAGAGAAAATTTTACCATCGAGGCTATCTAAAATTTAAAATTTACCTATACCAGGGACACCAAAAAATATAAAAAATTTTACTATCCTGGTTATATAAAATTAAAATAAATATGTATACGGACTATATGACAAAAATTAAAAAATTTTTATAAACGGGATATATAAATTTTTTAAAAAAATTGTTAACCGGCATAACAAAAAATTTCCTTCCCAGGCATGAAAATTTTTTAAAAAAATTTGTAACCGGGGAGAGAAAATTTTACCATCGAGGCTATCTAAAATTTAAAATTTACCTATACCAGGGACACCAAAAAATATAAAAAATTTTACTATCCTGGTTATATAAAATTAAAATAAATATGTATACGGACTATATGACAAAAATTAAAAAATTTTTATAAACGGGATATATAAATTTTTTAAAAAAATTGTTAACCGGCATAACAAAAAATTTCCTTCCCAGGCATGAAAATTTTTTAAAAAAATTTGTAACCGGGGAGAGAAAATTTTACCATCGAGGCTATCTAAAATTTAAAATTTACCTATACCAGGGACACCAAAAAATATAAAAAATTTTACTATCCTGGTTATATAAAATTAAAATAAATATGTATACGGACTATATGACAAAAATTAAAAAATTTTTATAAACGGGATATATAAATTTTTTAAAAAAATTGTTAACCGGCATAACAAAAAATTTCCTTCCCAGGCATGAAAATTTTTTAAAATAATTTGTAACCGGGGAGAGAAAATTTTACCATCGAGGCTATCTAAAATTTAAAATTTATCTATACCAGGGACACCAAAAAATATAAAAAATTTTACTATCCTGGTTATATAAAATTAAAATAAATATGTATACGGACTATATGACAAAAATTAAAAAATTTTTATAAACGGGATATATAAATTTTTTAAAAAAATTGTTAACCGGCATAACAAAAAATTTTCTTCCCAGGCATGAAAATTTTTTAAAATAATTTGTAACCGGGGAGAGAAAATTTTACCATCGAGGCTATCTAAAATTTAAAATTTACCTATATTAGGGACACCAAAAAATATAAATAATTTTATTATCCTGGTTATATAAAATTAAAATAAATACGGGCTCTATAAAAAAATTTAAAATATTTTCATATACTGGTTACCTAAATTTTTTAAAAAATTTGTATACTGGTATGACATTATTTGCACTATCCAGGCGATCTAAATTTACAAATTTAACTATACTGGGGTGACCAAAAAATTTAAATTATTTTACTAACCTGGTTATCTAAAATAAAAATGAATGCGGACTCTATAAAAAAATTTAAAATATTTTCATATACTGGTTACCTAAATTTTTTAAAAAAATTGTATACTGTAATGATTAAGTTTTTATTATCTAGGCTATCTAAACTTTCAAGTTTACTTATATCGGTTATCGGAGTTACCTATTCTCGGTAAATTTTAAATTAAAAAGATTTCTGTTTTAATTTTTAAATATTATCTTTTTTATAATAAAAATATTTTTTTCTTTCATTTTCCACTAAATATGCTCTGATATCATTTTTGTAATTTTATTTTTTTATTAATAATAAAATTTATTTTTATATTATTCTTCCAACCAACAACAACAACAACAGCAAACCGCAACATTTCCAATTTTTATAAAATAATTTATTAATTTTCTTAATAAAATTATTTTATTATAATATTATAATAATATTATATTATAATATTTTTTTTATGTTAAACCACCTTTTTAACATTTTTTTTTTATTTTATAAAATATAATACAATATTTTATTATAACTTAAACATCAACCAACCAACAATTAAAAATTTTTTATTTATTCCATCAACACAAGTCTTCTCTATTTATAAAATAATTTATTAATTTACTTAATAAAATTATTTTATTATAATATTATAATAATAATAATATATTATAATACTTCTTTTTTATGTTAAATCACCCTTTAACATTTCTTCTTTCTATTATAAAATATAATATTATACTTTAATGTTTTACCAAACCAACCAAACCAACAAACGCATCTCATTACCCAATTATAATTTTATTAATAACTTAATAAAATTATTATAAATAAAAATAATATAAGTTATAATAATATTAAATAATAAAGTATATATGATATTTCAACAATAACTTTAATTACACATAATATAATAGCTTATGTTTAATAGCCATATATATGTTAAAGTTATATATTGATTAATATAATAAATATTTGTTTAAATAGATATTAATGATATTATTTTATTTAAATATATTGCAAAAGCAATGTATTAATTATAAATATACTACCACCTTCCAACTCTACCACCAACCAACCACCAACTCTACCAATCATCAACCAACCATCAACCAAATCCTTTTCTTTAAATAAAAAAATAATTTTTTATTTATTCCATCAACACAAGTCTTCTTTATTTATAAAATAATTTATTAATTTACTTAATAAAATTATTTTATTATAATATTATAATAATATTATATTATAATATTTCTTTTTATGTTAAATCACCCTTTAACATTTCTTCTTTCCTTTATAAAATATAATATTATATTTTAATGTTTTACCAAACTAACCAAACTAACAAACGCATCTGATTACCCAATTATAATTTTATTAATAACTTAATAAAATTATAATAAATAAAATTAATATAAGTTATAATGATATTAAATAATAAAGTATATTTGATATTTCAACAATAACTTTAATTACACATAATATAATAGCTTATGTTTAATAGCCATATATATGTTAAAGTTATATATTGATTAATATAATAAATATTTGTTTAAATACATATTAATGATATTATTTTATTTAAATATATTGCAAAAGCAATGTATTAATTATAAATATACTACCACCTTCCAACTCTAACCACCAACCACCAACCACCAACCACCAACTCTACCAACCATCAACCAAATCCTTTTCTTTAAATAAAAAAATAATTTTTTATTATTCCATCAATCCAACTCTCCTTTAATATGTGTATATAAAATAATTTATTAATTTATTTAATAAAATTATTTTATTATAATATTATAATAATAATATATTATAATACTTCTCTTTTTATGTTAAATCACCCTTTAACATTTCTTCTTTCTTTTATAAAATATAATATTATATTTTAATGTTTTACCAAACTAACCAAACTAACAAACGCATCTGATTACCCAATTATAATTTTATTAATAACTTAATAAAATTATAATAAATAAAATTAATATAAATTATAATGATATTAAATAATAAAGTATATTTGATATTTCAACAATAACTTTAATTACACATAATATAATAGCTTATGTTTAATAGCCATATATATGTTAAAGTTATATATTGATTAATATAATAAATATTTGTTTAAATACATATTAATGATATTATTTTATTTAAATATTTTGCAAAAGCAATGTACTAATTATAATTATACTACCCAACTACCAACCATCAACCACCCAACTACCCATCTACCCATCTACCAACTTCTAACTCTACCAATCACCAACCACCAACTACCAACTACCAACCAACCACCAACTACCAACCAACCACCAACTACCGACCACCAACTACCAACTACCAACCAACCACCAACTACCCAACCAACCACCAAATACACTGTAAGGAAGTTTTTATTGATCATCGAGATCAATTACATATAAAACATATATAACATATGTTTTATATGTAATTGATCATGGCGATGACCACTCTCGATTTTTATATTATAAAAATAATATTGCATTACACAATATTATAATTATAATATAAAAATCAAGAACAAAAACCCCTTTACAATAAAAAACACATTCATCTCTCGAATCTTCAAGCAAAGGATAAGCTTCAGTGGATCGCAGTATGGCAGCTGCTCAACCACTTACAACACCTTGCCCGTTACCAAAGTCGTTTACAATTGATTCTAGGCACTGTCATCGTATTTAATAATGTTTAAATGCAAAACTAGTTATCTGTCAAGTGCGATAATTTATTATACATACTTTGTAACTATATTTCACATAACATTAGCATCACACCAATATCGTTAATATAAATATTAACTTTTAATGGTTTATTGCTATACAATACAGTCGCCCCATTATTATTATTGTAGACCAGCTTGGATACGACCTTAGAGGCGTTCAGGCATAATCCAACGGACGTAGCGTCATACCACTGTTCGCTCGAACAAGTATTGTGCCATTGGTCCGTACCTGCGGTTCCTCTCGTACTACGCAGGAATGCTGTCACAATAATATTTGTCATCAGTAGGGTAAAACTAACCTGTCTCACGACGGTCTAAACCCAGCTCACGTTCCCTTGAATGGGTGAACAATCCAACGCTTGGTGAATTTTGCTTCACAATGATAGGAAGAGCCGACATCGAAGGATCAAAGAGCAACGTCGCTATGAACGCTTGGCTGCCACAAGCCAGTTATCCCTGTGGTAACTTTTCTGACACCTCTTGTTAAAAACTCCTTAAACCAAAAGGATCGATAGGCCGAGCTTTTGCTGTCTCTATGTGTACTGAACATCGAGATCAAGTCAGCATTTGCCCTTTTGCTCTACGTGTGGTTTCTGTCCGCACTGAGCTGGCCTTGGGACACCTTCGTTATTATTTGAAAGATGTACCGCCCCAGTCAAACTCCCTACCTGGTAATGTCCTTGAATTGGATCATACCTGAGTAAAAGAGTTATACCATAAAATTATATACTCTGATTTAAATATAATAAAATAATTTAAAAAATTATATATTATACCAAATCATTTTTATAATAATATGTTTGGTGTATATAACAAACTCATTGTACTTTTAGCAAGAAACTTGCATTAATACAAAATACCATAAAATATATTTGTATATATCCGTGTAATGGCTAAGTAATTAATACACGTTCCATTTTATCAAGTAAGTAAGGAAACAATAAGAGTAGTGGTATTTCATTTTTGATAATATACCGAAATATAATATCTCCCACTTATGCTACACCTCTTATGTCTCCTTACACTACCAGACTAGAGTCAAGCTCAACAGGGTCTTCTTTCCCCGCTAATTATTCCAAGCCCGTTCCCTTGGCTGTGGTTTCGCTAGATAGTAGATAGGGACAGTAGGAATCTCGTTAATCCATTCATGCGCGTCACTAATTAGATGACGAGGCATTTGGCTACCTTAAGAGAGTCATAGTTACTCCCGCCGTTAACCAGCGCTTAAATGAATTTCTTCACTTTGACATTCATAGCACTGGGCAGAAATCACATTGTGTCAACACCCGTTAGGGCCATCACAATGCTTTGTTTTAATTAGACAGTCGGATTCCCCAAGTCCGTGCCAGTTCTGAATTGATTGTTAATTGATAACCGTTATAAAAATATATGATATAATAAAATTTAAAAAATTTTACATATCAGTATATTTAATAGCAAGAATGTTCCACAACTGGTTATATAACTTCTATCCGAGGAACAAACAAATTATAAAATAAATTTCATAATAAGTTCTATTTACCCAGAACGAGCATATGCACCATTTTATTGTTTCCCATTCAAGCCCGATTATCTCAATCTTCAGAGCCAATCCTTATCCCGAAGTTACGGATCTAATTTGCCGACTTCCCTTACCTACATTATTCTATCGACTAGAGACTCTTCACCTTGGAGACCAGCTGCGGATATCGGTACGGCCTGTTGAGAAGTTTGCGTGGCCCAATCATAGATTTTCAAGGTCCGAGGAGAAAATATCGACACAGCAGTAAATGCCATGCTCTTCTAGTTCATTAACCATATCTCTCTTCGAAAGATTTCCATGGTTATACAACTATAAAACAGAAAAGAAAACTCTTCCGATACCTCTCGACGGCTTCTCTATGATTGTTTCTGTTACCAGGATGATCATAATGACCATATTTATTACAAACGTATACTCAACAGGTTACGGAATTGGAACCGTATTCCCTTTCGCTTAATTTATATACTTAAAGTATTTTATATTACCAAAGAGGGTAAAACTCTAAATATTTATTGGCTTTCGCCTTAAGCTTAGGACCGACTAACTCGTGATCAACCACTGTTCACACGAAACCCTTCTCCACTTCAGTCCTCCAAGGTCTCATTCGATTATTTGCTACTACCACCAAGATCTGTACCAATGGCAGCTCCATGCAACCTTACGGTAAACACTTCTAAGCATACCATTGTACCCACCTACTTGTTAATGTTTATAAATTTATATTTTTAAAAAATATAAATCATATACATTAACAGTGACGTATAGGTATACAACTTAAGCGCCATCCATTTTAAGGGCTAGTTGCTTCGGCAGGTGAGTTGTTACACACTCCTTAGCGGATTACGACTTCCATGTCCACCGTCCTGCTGTTTTAAGCAAGCAACGCCTTTCATGGTATCTGCATGAGTTGTTAATTTAGGCACCGTAACGTCACGTTTGGTTCATCCCACAGCGCCAGTTCTGCTTACCAAAAGTGGCCCACTGGGCACAATATATCATAACCTAAAAATTCATTCAAGAAATTTTAGGTTCTTACCCATTTAAAGTTTGAGAATAGGTTAAGGTCGTTTCGGCCCTAAGGCCTCTAATCATTCGCTTTACCAGATAAGATTATTTTATATAATATCTAAATGCACCAGCTATCCTGAGGGAAACTTCGGTGGGAACCAGCTACTAGATAGTTCGATAGGTCTTTCGCCCCTATACCCAATTCTGACAATCGATTTGCACGTCAGAACTGTTTCGGTCTTCCATCAGGGTTTCCCCTGACTTCTACCTGATCAGGTATAGTTCACCATCTTTCGGGTCACAGCATGTATGCTCAAGGTACGTTCTAGTTAGAGGTATAAAAAATAATTAAAAATTATTTATATACATAACTGTATAGAACGCCCCAGGATTGATATTATATAAATTAAAAATTTATATAATTTAATCCCATTTTTAACATATAGTTAAGTTAATTTCGCCTTTAGATTTTATATAAAATAAATTCTAATGACTTGCACACATGTTAGACTCCTTGGTCCGTGTTTCAAGACGGGTCCCGAAGGTATCCTAAATCTATAGCATTGCTAATCATATAAATGCACATAATAGTTAAATTAATATATAAATTAATATAATATTATGAAATCTAAAATTAGATTTGCGCATTATATTTGATATTTTATCTGTCAATTATTTATCCGATAATATTTAGATTATTTCAAAAAGAAAATAAATTTCAAATATAAAATAAACATATTAAATATATCTTATGATAAATATTTATTTATTAACAGATTGCAATGTCCATATATGAAAAAAATGCACAACATCATTATTATATATATAAATATATATAACAATTATAATGTTGAATTTTTCATATTTACATGGATATTTAGGTTCATCGGGCTTAACCTCTAAGCAGTTTCACGTACTATTTAACTCTCTATTCAGA
>CAUJBZ010000007.1:110000-127500 GCA_963082915.1 Dolichopus griseipennis | reverse complement strand
CTTCCACTTTTCTTATTTTTTTTTTTTTCAAAACCCTTATTTAAAATAAATTTTACTTTAAAAAAATATTTTATTTTTTGAACCGGCGATGACTATTTTTTTGTCATCCCGGTTACTAAATTGTATGAAAATAATTTGGTGTGCAATTTCGACCACCGAAAAATCCATGTCTCCAAAAAATTTTCAACAAACATGGATTTTTGTTCTCAATATGAAAATTAATTTTATATATAATAATATCAATATATAATATTATTTAAATAATTTTAGTAATATTTTAAGTAAATTTATAAAATTAATATATAAATAACAAAAATAATATATATTAAAAAAAATTTTAATGAAAATTTGTAACCGGCGAGAGAAAATTTTACCATCGAGGCTATCTAAAATTTAAAATTTACCTATACCAGGGACACCAAAAAATATAAAAAATTTTACTATCCTGGTTATATAAAATTAAAATAAATATGTATACGGACTATATGACAAAAATTAAAAAATTTTTATAAACGGGATGTATAAATTTTTTAAAAAAATTGTTAACCGGCATAACAAAAAATTTCCTTCCCAGGCATGAAAATTTTTTAAAAAAATTTTGTAACCGGGGAGAGAAAATTTTATCATCGAGACATAACAAAAAATTTCATTCCCAGGCATGAAAATTTTTTAAAAAAATTTTGTAACCGGGGAGAGAAAATTTTACCATCGAGGCATAACAAAAAATTTCTTTCCCAGGCATGAAAATTTTTTAAAAAAATTTTGTAACCGGGGAGAGAAAATTTTACCATCGAGGCTATCTAAAATTTAAAATTTACCTATACCAGGGACACCAAAAAATATAAAAAATTTTACTATCCTGGTTATATAAAATTAAAATAAATATGTATACGGACTATATGACAAAAATTAAAAAATTTTTATATACGGGATATATAAATTTTTTAAAAAAATTGTTAACCAGCATAACAAAAAATTTCTTTCCCAGGCATGAAAATTTTTTAAAAAAATTTTGTAACCGGGGAGAGAAAATTTTACCATCGAGGCTATCTAAAATTTAAAATTTACCTATACCAGGGACACCAAAAAATATAAAAAATTTTACTATCCTGGTTATATAAAATTAAAATAAATATGTATACGGACTATATGACAAAAATTAAAAAATTTTTATAAACGGGATATATAAATTTTTTAAAAAAATTGTTAACCGACATAACAAAAAATTTCCTTCCCAGGCATGAAAATTTTTTAAAAAAATTTTGTAACCGGGGAGAGAAAATTTTATCATCGAGGCATAACAAAAAATTTCATTCCCAGGCATGAAAATTTTTTAAAAAAATTTTGTAACCGGGGAGAGAAAATTTTACCATCGAGGCATAACAAAAAATTTCTTTCCCAGGCATGAAAATTTTTTAAAAAAATTTTGTAACCGGGGAGAGAAAATTTTATCATCGAGGCATAACAAAAAATTTCCTTCCCAGGCATGAAAATTTTTTAAAAAAATTTTGTAACCGGGGAGAGAAAATTTTATCATCGAGGCATAACAAAAAATTTCCTTCCCAGGCATGAAAATTTTTTGAAAAAATTTCTTTCCCAGGCATGAAAAATTTTTAAAATAATTTGTAACCGGCATAACAAAAAATTTCTTTCCCAGGCATGAAAATTTTTTAAAAAAATTTGTAACCGGGGAGAGAAAATTTTACCATCGAGGCTATCTAAAATTTAAAATTTACCTATACCAGGGACACCAAAAAATATAAAAAATTTTACTATCCTGGTTATATAAAATTAAAATAAATATGTATACGGACTATATGACAAAAATTAAAAAATTTTTATAAACGGGATATATAAATTTTTTAAAAAAATTGTTAACCAGCATAACAAAAAATTTCTTTCCCAGGCATGAAAATTTTTTAAAAAAATTTTGTAACCGGGGAGAGAAAATTTTACCATCGAGGCTATCTAAAATTTAAAATTTACCTATACCAGGGACACCAAAAAATATAAAAAATTTTACTATCCTGGTTATATAAAATTAAAATAAATATGTATACGGACTATATGACAAAAATTAAAAAATTTTTATAAACGGGATATATAAATTTTTTAAAAAAATTGTTAACCGGCATAACAAAAAATTTCCTTCCCAGGCATGAAAATTTTTTAAAAAAATTTGTAACCGGGGAGAGAAAATTTTACCATAGAGGCTATCTAAAATTTAAAATTTACCTATACCAGGGACACCAAAAAATATAAAAAATTTTACTATCCTGGTTATATAAAATTAAAATAAATATGTATACGGACTATATGACAAAAATTAAAAAATTTTTATAAACGGGATATATAAATTTTTTAAAAAAATTGTTAACCGGCATAACAAAAAATTTCCTTCCCAGGCATGAAAATTTTTTAAAATAATTTGTAACCGGGGAGAGAAAATTTTACCATCGAGGCTATCTAAAATTTAAAATTTACCTATACCAGGGACACCAAAAAATATAAAAAATTTTACTATCCTGGTTATATAAAATTAAAATAAATATGTATACGGACTATATGACAAAAATTAAAAAATTTTTATATGCGGGATATATAAATTTTTTAAAAAAATTGTTAACCAGCATAACAAAAAATTTCTTTCCCAGGCATGAAAATTTTTTAAAAAAATTTTGTAACCGGGGAGAGAAAATTTTACCATCGAGGCTATCTAAAATTTAAAATTTACCTATACCAGGGACACCAAAAAATATAAAAAATTTTACTATCCTGGTTATATAAAATTAAAATAAATATGTATACGGACTATATGACAAAAATTAAAAAATTTTTATAAACGGGATATATAAATTTTTTAAAAAAATTGTTAACCGACATAACAAAAAATTTCCTTCCCAGGCATGAAAATTTTTTAAAAAAATTTTGTAACCGGGGAGAGAAAATTTTATCATCGAGGCATAACAAAAAATTTCATTCCCAGGCATGAAAATTTTTTAAAAAAATTTTGTAACCGGGGAGAGAAAATTTTACCATCGAGGCTATCTAAAATTTAAAATTTACCTATACCAGGGACACCAAAAAATATAAAAAATTTTACTATCCTGGTTATATAAAATTAAAATAAATATGTATACGGACTATATGACAAAAATTAAAAAATTTTTATATGCGGGATATATAAATTTTTTAAAAAAATTGTTAACCAGCATAACAAAAAATTTCTTTCCCAGGCATGAAAATTTTTTAAAAAAATTTTGTAACCGGGGAGAGAAAATTTTACCATCGAGGCTATCTAAAATTTAAAATTTACCTATACCAGGGACACCAAAAAATATAAAAAATTTTACTATCCTGGTTATATAAAATTAAAATAAATATGTATACGGACTATATGACAAAAATTAAAAAATTTTTATAAACGGGATATATAAATTTTTTAAAAAAATTGTTAACCGGCATAACAAAAAATTTCCTTCCCAGGCATGAAAATTTTTTAAAAAAATTTGTAACCGGGGAGAGAAAATTTTACCATCGAGGCTATCTAAAATTTAAAATTTACCTATACCAGGGACACCAAAAAATATAAAAAATTTTACTATCCTGGTTATATAAAATTAAAATAAATATGTATACGGACTATATGACAAAAATTAAAAAATTTTTATAAACGGGATATATAAATTTTTTAAAAAAATTGTTAACCGGCATAACAAAAAATTTCCTTCCCAGGCATGAAAATTTTTTAAAATAATTTGTAACCGGGGAGAGAAAATTTTACCATCGAGGCTATCTAAAATTTAAAATTTATCTATACCAGGGACACCAAAAAATATAAAAAATTTTACTATCCTGGTTATATAAAATTAAAATAAATATGTATACGGACTATATGACAAAAATTAAAAAATTTTTATAAACGGGATATATAAATTTTTTAAAAAAATTGTTAACCGGCATAACAAAAAATTTTCTTCCCAGGCATGAAAATTTTTTAAAATAATTTGTAACCGGGGAGAGAAAATTTTACCATCGAGGCTATCTAAAATTTAAAATTTACCTATATTAGGGACACCAAAAAATATAAATAATTTTATTATCCTGGTTATATAAAATTAAAATAAATACGGGCTCTATAAAAAAATTTAAAATATTTTCATATACTGGTTACCTAAATTTTTTAAAAAATTTGTATACTGGTATGACATTATTTGCACTATCCAGGCGATCTAAATTTACAAATTTAACTATACTGGGGTGACCAAAAAATTTAAATTATTTTACTAACCTGGTTATCTAAAATAAAAATGAATGCGGACTCTATAAAAAAATTTAAAATATTTTCATATACTGGTTACCTAAATTTTTTAAAAAAATTGTATACTGTAATGATTAAGTTTTTATTATCTAGGCTATCTAAACTTTCAAGTTTACTTATATCGGTTATCGGAGTTACCTATTCTCGGTAAATTTTAAATTAAAAAGATTTCTGTTTTAATTTTTAAATATTATCTTTTTTATAATAAAAATATTTTTTTCTTTCATTTTCCACTAAATATGCTCTGATATCATTTTTGTAATTTTATTTTTTTATTAATAATAAAATTTATTTTTATATTATTCTTCCCGGCATAACAAAAATACACTGTCCGGCATAACAAAAAATTTCCTTCCCAGGCATGAAAATTTTTTAAAAAAATTTGTAACCGGGGAGAGAAAATTTTACCATCGAGGCTATCTAAAATTTAAAATTTACCTATACCAGGGACACCAAAAAATATAAAAAATTTTACTATCCTGGTTATATAAAATTAAAATAAATATGTATACGGACTATATGACAAAAATTAAAAAATTTTTATAAACGGGATATATAAATTTTTTAAAAAAATTGTTAACCGGCATAACAAAAAATTTCCTTCCCAGGCATGAAAATTTGTAACCGGGGAGAGAAAATTTTACCATCGAGGCTATCTAAAATTTAAAATTTACCTATACCAGGGACACCAAAAAATATAAAAAATTTTACTATCCTGGTTATATAAAATTAAAATAAATATGTATACGGACTATATGACAAAAATTAAAAAATTTTTATAAACGGGATATATAAATTTTTTAAAAAAATTGTTAACCGGCATAACAAAAAATTTCCTACCCAGGCATGAAAATTTTTAAAAAAAATTTGTAACCGGGGAGAGAAAATTTTACCATCGAGGCTATCTAAAATTTAAAATTTACCTATACCAGGGACACCAAAAAATATAAAAAATTTTACTATCCTGGTTATATAAAATTAAAATAAATATGTATACGGACTATATGACAAAAATTAAAAAATTTTTATAAACGGGATATATAAATTTTTTAAAAAAATTGTTAACCGGCATAACAAAAAATTTCCTTCCCAGGCATGAAAATTTTTTAAAAAAATTTGTAACCGGGGAGAGAAAATTTTACCATCGAGGCTATCTAAAATTTAAAATTTACCTATACCAGGGACACCAAAAAATATAAAAAATTTTACTATCCTGGTTATATAAAATTAAAATAAATATGTATACGGACTATATGACAAAAATTAAAAAATTTTTATAAACGGGATATATAAATTTTTTAAAAAAATTGTTAACCGGCATAACAAAAAATTTCCTTCCCAGGCATGAAAATTTTTTAAAAAAATTTGTAACCGGGGAGAGAAAATTTTACCATCGAGGCTATCTAAAATTTAAAATTTACCTATACCAGGGACACCAAAAAATATAAAAAATTTTACTATCCTGGTTATATAAAATTAAAATAAATATGTATACGGACTATATGACAAAAATTAAAAAATTTTTATAAACGGGATATATAAATTTTTTAAAAAAATTGTTAACCGGCATAACAAAAAATTTCCTTCCCAGGCATGAAAATTTTTTAAAATAATTTGTAACCGGGGAGAGAAAATTTTACCATCGAGGCTATCTAAAATTTAAAATTTATCTATACCAGGGACACCAAAAAATATAAAAAATTTTACTATCCTGGTTATATAAAATTAAAATAAATATGTATACGGACTATATGACAAAAATTAAAAAATTTTTATAAACGGGATATATAAATTTTTTAAAAAAATTGTTAACCGGCATAACAAAAAATTTTCTTCCCAGGCATGAAAATTTTTTAAAATAATTTGTAACCGGGGAGAGAAAATTTTACCATCGAGGCTATCTAAAATTTAAAATTTACCTATATTAGGGACACCAAAAAATATAAATAATTTTATTATCCTGGTTATATAAAATTAAAATAAATACGGGCTCTATAAAAAAATTTAAAATATTTTCATATACTGGTTACCTAAATTTTTTAAAAAATTTGTATACTGGTATGACATTATTTGCACTATCCAGGCGATCTAAATTTACAAATTTAACTATACTGGGGTGACCAAAAAATTTAAATTATTTTACTAACCTGGTTATCTAAAATAAAAATGAATGCGGACTCTATAAAAAAATTTAAAATATTTTCATATACTGGTTACCTAAATTTTTTAAAAAAATTGTATACTGTAATGATTAAGTTTTTATTATCTAGGCTATCTAAACTTTCAAGTTTACTTATATCGGTTATCGGAGTTACCTATTCTCGGTAAATTTTAAATTAAAAAGATTTCTGTTTTAATTTTTAAATATTATCTTTTTTATAATAAAAATATTTTTTTCTTTCATTTTCCACTAAATATGCTCTGATATCATTTTTGTAATTTTATTTTTTTATTAATAATAAAATTTATTTTTATATTATTCTTCCAACCAACAACAACAACAACAGCAAACCGCAACATTTCCAATTTTTATAAAATAATTTATTAATTTTCTTAATAAAATTATTTTATTATAATATTATAATAATATTATATTATAATATTTTTTTTATGTTAAACCACCTTTTTAACATTTTTTTTTTATTTTATAAAATATAATACAATATTTTATTATAACTTAAACATCAACCAACCAACAATTAAAAATTTTTTATTTATTCCATCAACACAAGTCTTCTCTATTTATAAAATAATTTATTAATTTACTTAATAAAATTATTTTATTATAATATTATAATAATAATAATATATTATAATACTTCTTTTTTATGTTAAATCACCCTTTAACATTTCTTCTTTCTATTATAAAATATAATATTATACTTTAATGTTTTACCAAACCAACCAAACCAACAAACGCATCTCATTACCCAATTATAATTTTATTAATAACTTAATAAAATTATTATAAATAAAAATAATATAAGTTATAATAATATTAAATAATAAAGTATATATGATATTTCAACAATAACTTTAATTACACATAATATAATAGCTTATGTTTAATAGCCATATATATGTTAAAGTTATATCATAATATTTAATCGGCTTATTTTTTCCCATACAAATATAAACATCCTTTTTTAGAACAAACTATTTGACCAATTTTAATGAAACAACAATCAAAAGAAAGGTTTTTTTTGTTTTCATAGGACAATCATATTTTTTTTTAAGAATATTTCGTTTTTTCAGGTGAAAATCCGTCTTTAATTTAACGTAAATTTGAATTTAACGGTCACGCTTTTAAAAGCTGAGGCTCATGACTCTAATATTATGCGCCGACTTTCTGTGTAAATGTAATTCATTTTCGGTTTTAACGCAGCTAAATCTAAATCAAAAGATTATATGCGCCGACTTATGTCTTTCTTTTTTTTATTTAGTTCAATTTTCAATGAACAAGGAGATTTAAATTTTTTTAAAATTTTTTTTTTGTTTTTGTTTTTTCTTTATCTTAAAAAGTGAACGAAAAAAATGAGTTTCTTCGAAATGAAAGCAATACATTTGGTTTATACAGTAGTTTTCATTTATAACGAACTCGGTTCAATTTTAATTATAATAAACGTAACACTTTTTGCCAATGAATTAAATTTTACCTAAAAATGTAAGTTTTTTATTACATTGATATTTCTTTTATTTAAACTTATTATATCTAATAATGTTGCTTGGCGATTAATTAAGTGTTTTTTATTTCGTTTTGAATATAAAAACAATCATTATAACGCATCAAAAATATAAAAAAAATTTCAATAGAAGAAAAAGCACTATACATAGGCTTGAGGCTGACATCAAATAAAATGTTAGCAAATGAGTTCGAAGTGTCCATTCTAGAATCAGCACATTCTACAATGTTCAAGCCATATACTAATTTTTCAAAATTCACAGCATTCTTTTAAAACGACATTTGTTTATTACGACGAATATTTTCAGTCCCATAATGTTATAACCGAAAAGTACTGTATTTTGTTTTTGTTTGCAATTTATTATAATACAGTTATAAAAAAAAAAATTTTTTGTAAATCATAAATTATTGTTGCTTTTTGTTAAGTTTTTTGTAAAATTAAAAACCGAATTCTGAAATATGCAGAAACTTAAAAAAAAAAATAATATTTATTAAGAAAAATGATTTGTTTCTTATGGATCAGAAAAAATCAGCATGTACGGCATTCAGTTTCTGTCAAAAAATTTTGAAATAATTAGTAATGTAAAAAAATTTACATGAAAGCATACCCGACGTTTTAAATTTTAAATTTTAAAATTTAAAAATTGACAAAGTGTATAAAAATACATATTGTAATTATTTTTTCTTATGCTGCTGCGATTAAATTTTAAAAATAAAATATTTCAAAACCACATTTTTTTTAAATATTTTAGTTTAAAACATACAAATATTCAAATAAATTAAAAATACCTACAGTACAATATGTTTGCAAAACTAAAAAAATTATCTTTCTCAAAAAAAGTTATTTGTTCCTTAGGTCCTAACCTAAATAAAAGCGCGCAGCGTATAATTTCTGTCAAAAAATTGAGAAATAAATAGGTTCATAAATTTACATTAGAGCAGCGAAAATACGCTTAACGCAATGTACTGTATCTCGGATTTTTAAAATTTACAAATATTGACAAAATGTATAAAAATATTATTATTGGTTTTTCTTATATTTCTAATATTATGTTTTAGAAAATAATATTTTTTTAAAATAATTTTTATTAAAAAACATCTTATATTCAAAATACCTATAATATGAAATTAAAAATATTTTTTGTAGGTACTAAATTAAAACATTCAAATAAATATTTTTGATAAATTAAATATTGTACGCGCGTATCGATTTACCGATAATGGATATGTAGACAGACGTATTGACGTACTGCCGTATAAAAATTGTACGTCGTATGTTTTGATTTCATTCTAATAATTGAAAAGTTTATTTCACACTTCCAACACCGAATAATGTTTTTTTATAATTAAAAAAACTATTTTTAGATTTACTTTGACAAAACGAACGAATTTTATATATCAAAAAGTGTACATGAAGATTATATAGGCGTAGTTTGTAAATGGAACGCTAATTTTTGTTTCAGGAGTACATAACTGTCAGATTATCATCATATATATATTTGACATTTTAAAACTACCTGTCATTTGAGAAGTTAATTATATTTAATAGTATTTAAATATTAATAAAGTGAAAAAATTAAGGTTTATTGCTGATATAAATATAAAGAATATTTTTTAAAATGGAAGGGGGTAAGTGCTTATTGGTTATCAAATAAAAAATATGATTTAACATAACCTATTCAAGAGAATTTTAATTAAAGCCATCTGCCGGAAATTATTTATCTACTCTGTCATATACTCTTTTACAAGGGCTCAAGTAGCTGGCAATAGTTGAGAGTAGAAAAGAGTTTACTCCTCTTAAAGGAATAAAAGCAATAATATTTATTTGTTTTAAGAAACTTATGAATCATGGCTCATGACCATGTATAGAAATATATTTTTGTCAATAAAAAACTAAGGAAATCATAATATTTAATCGGCTTATTTTTTCCCATACAAATATAAACATCCTTTTTTAGGACAAACTATTTAACCAATTTTAATGAAACAACAACCAAAAGAAAGGTTTTTTTTGTTTTCATAGGACAATGATATTTTTTTTTTAGAAAATTGCGTTTTTTCAGGTGAAAACCGGTCTTTAATTTAACGTAAATTTGAATTTAACGGTCACGCTGTTAAAAGTTAAGGCTTATGACTCTAATATTATGCGCCGACTTTCTGGGTAAAAGTAATGCATTTTCGGTTGTATTCGCAGCTCAATCAAACTATATATTATAGGCGCCGACTTATGTCTTTCTTTTTTTTTTTTGTTAAGTTCAAATGTTCAATGAACAAGGAGATTTAAATTTTTTTAAAAATTTTTTTTTGTTTTTGTTTTTTCTTTATCTTAAAAAGTGAACGAAAAAAATGAGTTAAAAAACAATACATTTGGTTTATACAGTAGTTTTGATTTATAACGAACTCGGTTCAATTTTAATTATAATAAACTTTACACTTTTTGCTAAAAAATTAAATTTTACCTAAAAATTAAAGTTTTTTATTACATTGATATTTCTTTTATTTAAAATTAATATATATAATTATGTTGCTTGGTGATTAATTTAGTATTTTTTTATTTATTTTTGAATATAAAAAAAAATCATAATAACGCATCAAAAATACAAAAAAAATTTCATTAGAAGAAAAAGCACTATACCTAGGCTTGAGGCTGACACATCAAATAAAATTCTAGCAAATGAGTTTGAAGTGTCCATTCTAGAATCAGCACATTCTACAATGTTCAAGTCTTATACTAATTTTTCAAAAATTCACAGCATTCTTTTAAAACGACATTCGTTTATTACGACGAATATTTTCCGTCCCATCATGGTCGTTATAACCGAAAAGTACTGTATTTAGTTTTTGTTTGCAATTTATTATAATACAGTTATAAAAAAAAAAATTTTTTGTAAATCATAAATTATTGTTGCTTTTTGTTAAGTTTTTTGTTAAATAAAAAACCGACTTCTGAAATATAGTTGCCATTACGTTTGAGAGTAATGGTATTTAAAAAATATATGTATTTGCAAAAAAATTTAAAAAAAAATAACAAATAATCTTTCTTAAAAAAATAATTTGTAATTTAAATGATTTGTTAATTAGGACCTAACCAAAATCAACGCGTACGGTGCATAATTTCTGGAAGTTTTATAGAAAATTTTTAAATACATAGTTAGGTACGTGAATTTACATGTGAGCAACCGAAATACGCGACGTTCTGGTACCTCAGATTTAAAAATTGACAAAGCGAAAAATAGAAATAGAAAATTTAAAATAATATTTTTGTAAAAAATTTGTTTATTAAAAAATACCTATAATATGTTTGCAGAAACATAAAAAGAAATAATATTTCTTAAGAAAAATGATTTGTTACTTATAGATCAACCAAATTCAGCATGTACGGCGTTCAGTTTCTGTCAAAAAATTTTGAAATAAGTTGTTATTGTAAATAAATTTACATGAAAGCATACGCGACGTACTGTACCTCGGAGTTTTAAAATTTTAAAATTGACAAAGCGTATAAAAATATTGTAATTGTTTTTTCTTATGTTGCTACGATTAAATTTTAAAAATAAAATATTTCAAAATAATATTTACAATGCGTACGTCGAAAAATTTCTGTGAAAAAATTTTGAAATAAGTAATTATGTAAATAAATTTGTACAGTAAACGCGTACGCGATATACTGTACCTCGGATTTTTAAATTTTAAAAATTGATAAATAGTATAAAAATATTGTCTTCGGTTTTTCTTATATTTTTAAATTGTACGTTGTATGTTTTGATTAAGGTTAAGCCGTGATAATGAAAAATTTTATTTTACATTTTAAACATCGAATAATGTTTTTTCATGATAAAAAATTTTTTTAATTTTACTTTGACATAACGAACAAATATTATATAAGGCGTTTTTTTTTAAATCACAGCAGAGATCTAGGCACGCTCTAAACAACATAAGCACGTTCTAATGAACAGAGCATGAACAGAGTAAGCTCAGAGCGTTCAGATTTAATAAAAAAACACGAAAAATTAAATTAAATTAAATTAAAACATTTTGATTTTTATTTTACAAGTAAAATCTTAAACAAACGTCAAAATGTCTTTAAGAAAAAAAATGAATCACACGCTCTGAGCGCTCAGAGCTAAAAACAAACGATTTTTTTTTTTGACAGTTCAGATTTAAAAAATGCCTTTAAAGGAACTGAAGCATGTATTCATCAATTTTTAATTAGGAAACAGAATACATACGGAACGGATACAAAAAAATTCAAATCGTACTTAAATGTTTAGTTTTCTATATGACGGACACCATTAACTCGAATTTTGGCTACTTGACTTCAGTAAATATATGTATATGTTTAGAAATTAAATCAAATTCTCAGAACATTGTATATTAGAACAATATTTATATTAAAAATTTAAATCGCTTTGTTTTGTGTAATAACTGTACCACATTATACTCTCTTTAAAGCGACTTTAGCTATAGGAATAAAATTCAAAAATACAACAACGTTTTTATAACTGAAAAAATTATAAATTTTTTTTTAGCAAATTTCAAGCGCAAGAATTGTTGACAACATTGTTGCAATATATTTTATTACGTATAGGAAAAAAAATATAATTTTTCGTGTTAAATTAGTCTATTATAAATTTCAAAAAACTAATTTTGTATGTAAATTTAAAAGCAAAAATAGCTCGAATCTCGAGCACAGGGCGATACTAGTATTGATTAATATAATAAATATTTGTTTAAATAGATATTAATGATATTATTTTATTTAAATATATTGCAAAAGCAATGTATTAATTATAAATATACTACCACCTTCCAACTCTACCACCAACCAACCACCAACTCTACCAATCATCAACCAACCATCAACCAAATCCTTTTCTTTAAATAAAAAAATAATTTTTTATTTATTCCATCAACACAAGTCTTCTTTATTTATAAAATAATTTATTAATTTACTTAATAAAATTATTTTATTATAATATTATAATAATATTATATTATAATATTTCTTTTTATGTTAAATCACCCTTTAACATTTCTTCTTTCCTTTATAAAATATAATATTATATTTTAATGTTTTACCAAACTAACCAAACTAACAAACGCATCTGATTACCCAATTATAATTTTATTAATAACTTAATAAAATTATAATAAATAAAATTAATATAAGTTATAATGATATTAAATAATAAAGTATATTTGATATTTCAACAATAACTTTAATTACACATAATATAATAGCTTATGTTTAATAGCCATATATATGTTAAAGTTATATATTGATTAATATAATAAATATTTGTTTAAATACATATTAATGATATTATTTTATTTAAATATATTGCAAAAGCAATGTATTAATTATAAATATACTACCACCTTCCAACTCTAACCACCAACCACCAACCACCAACCACCAACTCTACCAACCATCAACCAAATCCTTTTCTTTAAATAAAAAAATAATTTTTTATTATTCCATCAATCCAACTCTCCTTTAATATGTGTATATAAAATAATTTATTAATTTATTTAATAAAATTATTTTATTATAATATTATAATAATAATATATTATAATACTTCTCTTTTTATGTTAAATCACCCTTTAACATTTCTTCTTTCTTTTATAAAATATAATATTATATTTTAATGTTTTACCAAACTAACCAAACTAACAAACGCATCTGATTACCCAATTATAATTTTATTAATAACTTAATAAAATTATAATAAATAAAATTAATATAAATTATAATGATATTAAATAATAAAGTATATTTGATATTTCAACAATAACTTTAATTACACATAATATAATAGCTTATGTTTAATAGCCATATATATGTTAAAGTTATATATTGATTAATATAATAAATATTTGTTTAAATACATATTAATGATATTATTTTATTTAAATATTTTGCAAAAGCAATGTACTAATTATAATTATACTACCCAACTACCAACCATCAACCACCCAACTACCCATCTACCCATCTACCAACTTCTAACTCTACCAATCACCAACCACCAACTACCAACTACCAACCAACCACCAACTACCAACCAACCACCAACTACCGACCACCAACTACCAACTACCAACCAACCACCAACTACCCAACCAACCACCAAATACACTGTAAGGAAGTTTTTATTGATCATCGAGATCAATTACATATAAAACATATATAACATATGTTTTATATGTAATTGATCATGGCGATGACCACTCTCGATTTTTATATTATAAAAATAATATTGCATTACACAATATTATAATTATAATATAAAAATCAAGAACAAAAACCCCTTTACAATAAAAAACACATTCATCTCTCGAATCTTCAAGCAAAGGATAAGCTTCAGTGGATCGCAGTATGGCAGCTGCTCAACCACTTACAACACCTTGCCCGTTACCAAAGTCGTTTACAATTGATTCTAGGCACTGTCATCGTATTTAATAATGTTTAAATGCAAAACTAGTTATCTGTCAAGTGCGATAATTTATTATACATACTTTGTAACTATATTTCACATAACATTAGCATCACACCAATATCGTTAATATAAATATTAACTTTTAATGGTTTATTGCTATACAATACAGTCGCCCCATTATTATTATTGTAGACCAGCTTGGATACGACCTTAGAGGCGTTCAGGCATAATCCAACGGACGTAGCGTCATACCACTGTTCGCTCGAACAAGTATTGTGCCATTGGTCCGTACCTGCGGTTCCTCTCGTACTACGCAGGAATGCTGTCACAATAATATTTGTCATCAGTAGGGTAAAACTAACCTGTCTCACGACGGTCTAAACCCAGCTCACGTTCCCTTGAATGGGTGAACAATCCAACGCTTGGTGAATTTTGCTTCACAATGATAGGAAGAGCCGACATCGAAGGATCAAAGAGCAACGTCGCTATGAACGCTTGGCTGCCACAAGCCAGTTATCCCTGTGGTAACTTTTCTGACACCTCTTGTTAAAAACTCCTTAAACCAAAAGGATCGATAGGCCGAGCTTTTGCTGTCTCTATGTGTACTGAACATCGAGATCAAGTCAGCATTTGCCCTTTTGCTCTACGTGTGGTTTCTGTCCGCACTGAGCTGGCCTTGGGACACCTTCGTTATTATTTGAAAGATGTACCGCCCCAGTCAAACTCCCTACCTGGTAATGTCCTTGAATTGGATCATACCTGAGTAAAAGAGTTATACCATAAAATTATATACTCTGATTTAAATATAATAAAATAATTTAAAAAATTATATATTATACCAAATCATTTTTATAATAATATGTTTGGTGTATATAACAAACTCATTGTACTTTTAGCAAGAAACTTGCATTAATACAAAATACCATAAAATATATTTGTATATATCCGTGTAATGGCTAAGTAATTAATACACGTTCCATTTTATCAAGTAAGTAAGGAAACAATAAGAGTAGTGGTATTTCATTTTTGATAATATACCGAAATATAATATCTCCCACTTATGCTACACCTCTTATGTCTCCTTACACTACCAGACTAGAGTCAAGCTCAACAGGGTCTTCTTTCCCCGCTAATTATTCCAAGCCCGTTCCCTTGGCTGTGGTTTCGCTAGATAGTAGATAGGGACAGTAGGAATCTCGTTAATCCATTCATGCGCGTCACTAATTAGATGACGAGGCATTTGGCTACCTTAAGAGAGTCATAGTTACTCCCGCCGTTAACCAGCGCTTAAATGAATTTCTTCACTTTGACATTCATAGCACTGGGCAGAAATCACATTGTGTCAACACCCGTTAGGGCCATCACAATGCTTTGTTTTAATTAGACAGTCGGATTCCCCAAGTCCGTGCCAGTTCTGAATTGATTGTTAATTGATAACCGTTATAAAAATATATGATATAATAAAATTTAAAAAATTTTACATATCAGTATATTTAATAGCAAGAATGTTCCACAACTGGTTATATAACTTCTATCCGAGGAACAAACAAATTATAAAATAAATTTCATAATAAGTTCTATTTACCCAGAACGAGCATATGCACCATTTTATTGTTTCCCATTCAAGCCCGATTATCTCAATCTTCAGAGCCAATCCTTATCCCGAAGTTACGGATCTAATTTGCCGACTTCCCTTACCTACATTATTCTATCGACTAGAGACTCTTCACCTTGGAGACCAGCTGCGGATATCGGTACGGCCTGTTGAGAAGTTTGCGTGGCCCAATCATAGATTTTCAAGGTCCGAGGAGAAAATATCGACACAGCAGTAAATGCCATGCTCTTCTAGTTCATTAACCATATCTCTCTTCGAAAGATTTCCATGGTTATACAACTATAAAACAGAAAAGAAAACTCTTCCGATACCTCTCGACGGCTTCTCTATGATTGTTTCTGTTACCAGGATGATCATAATGACCATATTTATTACAAACGTATACTCAACAGGTTACGGAATTGGAACCGTATTCCCTTTCGCTTAATTTATATACTTAAAGTATTTTATATTACCAAAGAGGGTAAAACTCTAAATATTTATTGGCTTTCGCCTTAAGCTTAGGACCGACTAACTCGTGATCAACCACTGTTCACACGAAACCCTTCTCCACTTCAGTCCTCCAAGGTCTCATTCGATTATTTGCTACTACCACCAAGATCTGTACCAATGGCAGCTCCATGCAACCTTACGGTAAACACTTCTAAGCATACCATTGTACCCACCTACTTGTTAATGTTTATAAATTTATATTTTTAAAAAATATAAATCATATACATTAACAGTGACGTATAGGTATACAACTTAAGCGCCATCCATTTTAAGGGCTAGTTGCTTCGGCAGGTGAGTTGTTACACACTCCTTAGCGGATTACGACTTCCATGTCCACCGTCCTGCTGTTTTAAGCAAGCAACGCCTTTCATGGTATCTGCATGAGTTGTTAATTTAGGCACCGTAACGTCACGTTTGGTTCATCCCACAGCGCCAGTTCTGCTTACCAAAAGTGGCCCACTGGGCACAATATATCATAACCTAAAAATTCATTCAAGAAATTTTAGGTTCTTACCCATTTAAAGTTTGAGAATAGGTTAAGGTCGTTTCGGCCCTAAGGCCTCTAATCATTCGCTTTACCAGATAAGATTATTTTATATAATATCTAAATGCACCAGCTATCCTGAGGGAAACTTCGGTGGGAACCAGCTACTAGATAGTTCGATAGGTCTTTCGCCCCTATACCCAATTCTGACAATCGATTTGCACGTCAGAACTGTTTCGGTCTTCCATCAGGGTTTCCCCTGACTTCTACCTGATCAGGTATAGTTCACCATCTTTCGGGTCACAGCATGTATGCTCAAGGTACGTTCTAGTTAGAGGTATAAAAAATAATTAAAAATTATTTATATACATAACTGTATAGAACGCCCCAGGATTGATATTATATAAATTAAAAATTTATATAATTTAATCCCATTTTTAACATATAGTTAAGTTAATTTCGCCTT